>JARYGA010031499.1:0-56666 GCA_030545235.1 Helianthus tuberosus
GAATTTTTGGGATTAAAAATGAGTTATTTTAAATCAATTTCGGCAGTTTACCGTGTAACGAACCTGCCGGAACTGGGAACTGACCCAACCCAACAAATCTTGTAATTGAAACACGGGGAGTATTCCGGGAGATTTCAGGGCAGATTGGACACTCAGGGTGTGTCCAATACCATTTCGGGAAATCCCCGACGGTGGAAACGGAAACTCAAAATTGGGCAACCTGGACTCCCCAAACACCTAAACTCCCTTAATGAAAAATTAATCATTCTTAAATAACAACTTGTTGGCACTATTGGTATTCCCGTACCATTATCCGAACACGTTAAACTACTGACATTGACTGACACGCGAACCGGTGCCCGGAAGCCAAACTGAAAACTAATACTACCCTGACCTCCATCACCATACCTGTGTCCTATAGACTCAATCCGGGGTGAAAACTCCTGACCAAATCCAAGTTATAACCATTACCGACTTAGATACTGATTTGAGTCCTTACTTGCATGTGTGCTTTTAAAGCTGATTTCGTTGATTAAACACTCTTTAGCCGAGACTACTATTTGCACTGTAAGTTCCTTTCCCTCACTTTTAAACTGTTTTCCTGTTTTCTGGGGTGAATTGCATGTTACAAACTGTGTTAATTTCTCAAACCATATGATGTGAATTATCCAACACACGATATTAGCCCCGATACAGGTGAGTAATGTAAGCCGTGGGCAGTGGATAGTACTATTGGTCTGACAAACCCAGTTGCCGCCGGACATGTACGGCCGGCAGCCAGGCAACTGCACGCGTCCAACCAGGTTATGTTGTTAGACATAACTACCCGAGGGCATTGAACTTAATGAGATACAGGTGGTGCGAGTACGTGTCTGTGTGACACGGTACGATTAAAACAGTCTAGGTTTCACTTGTGACACTCGTGTAATTCCATCTATGAACCGTAATATGTGCAATTAAACATGTTGATACATTTTGAAACGAAACAACCAAACTAGTGGAACTCACCAGCAGCGTTTAGCTGACCCTTTTTAAAACTAACATGCATTTCAGGTAACGTGAGACTGATGTGATCCGTGTATCTTGTTCAAGACGTGTTTAGTGGCAAATATTGAGATAGACGCATGCGACTTAGAAGACTTATGTGGTTCATGGGAACATGCGGTTGTAACATACATGTAGTATGTAATCAACATTTTGTAATTAATAAAATGTAGTGTCTTTGTAAACAATGTGCTTGTACCAAAGGTGTCTGTTGCATCCCATGTTTTTTTTTCTTCCACTGCAAATCGGGGTGTGACAGAAGATGGTATCAGAGCCATTGGTTATAGAGAATTAGGTGCCTTTAAGGAAACCTAGACTATAACTCCAGGCTCGGACCTTAGTGGACATCATTGGAAAATTAACCACTACTAAAAGTAGTTAATGAACACTGTAAAGTATCCTATTGGCAAGTACCAGGATGGCCTTGTGGGGCAAGTGGGTTATTACGGTCCGGAACGTAATAACAGACTTGCTCATACAAGGCGGTGTTGGGAAAGTCGTGGTAATAAACACGCTTAAATATGTGGAGTGATACATACATGTACCAAGGTGATAGTGTGTGGATTGATACATGAATTGGGATTGGTGGATTATACGTTACTGCATGTGCCTTAGTGATAGGCAGAAAACTGGTATTACAGTCCATTCCACATTCCTACTGATCACATATTTAATATACACTAGAGTTTGATTCCTATCACTCACACAGTTGTTACTTATACTTTATGATGTGAGAACTCAAGATTTTATTATGATATGATCTCACCAACTATACTCTTATAGCTACTATAGCGATGGTTATATACTAGAGTGACACTTCAAAAAGAACATAGATACCGAAAGAACGCTCAGGTCGTTCTGATAGACTGGGAGGACGTGTACGGATCCTTACTCCACTTCTCATTGCTTCACATTCGATTGCTATACAGTCGTAGAGTTTAAACATCTTACGAAACTTTTTCGTCCATGAATCCACGATCTATTTGATTGTCCGCTGGATTCCTCTTCTGTTTACAATATTGGCTTTAGCCTTCACGTCGTGTGATACTAGAATGCTTCATGGTATTCCTTAGCACATGTTTCGATATATGTTATATCTGAATAGGACGATCTCCAGGTTATGGAGATGGCATGGAGCGCGTGAATAAGTTACCATTCCCGTTGTCATTCGGTTCCCTTGGGCATATATTTTGTGATGATACAGATTCCTTGGAATGCTTTGCATTGTGAAATCTCGTTTCGTGTGACCGTCGGTTACATTGTGTTTTTTTTCTTTCCGATTAGCGAGTGTTTCAGATTTCAGTTGATTATTCATGGAAGGTAATATTAGGCCTGAATATTTTGGCGAGCGGAAAATTGATCATGTATATGGGTGTGGTGGATATGCTGCGGTACTTCCTATATATGAACACCCGGCTACATTATCAAGGTACCGTTACTCAGGGCAGTCGGGCTTCATGTTGCGATCCGTTCGGTTATGTTTTGGGCAATGCAGTATTGAGACTTCGACCCTGGTTGACGCGAAAGATGAGGCCACAGTTGTTGTAACCACGATATCTATACACGTTTGCAGTAATTCTAAATGAAAGGTAGTTGGGTCGACATATAACGACCTTTGGGTTAATCCTGGGGTTATGTCCATGTCGAGGTAGTGATGCAGTCATAGTACTTCCGTATTTTCGTAGTTGTGCTGTCGTGGGATGATGCATGTACGTCACTTTGGTGACCAGTTTTGATAACGCATTTAGGCACTAGGCCTTATGGGTTAAGTCTGTGTGCAAAATTTGATAGATGTTATTATATAGGTGATGTGTAATGGAATTGTGTGGTATGTGGTAACTGAAAATGTGATAAGTAATGATTAACTGATACATACATATCTATTATTTATAATATAATGGCCCCGAAACGCATACCTCAAATGTCAGAGGCAGAAATTGCCCAACTGATAGCACAACAACTTCAAGCCGTTATTCCAACGATCGTGGCGCAGGTTAGCGCCGGTATTAATGCTAACCCCCAACCGAACCCACATCGGGGACCGTTAGGTCAAAACAATAACCAAAACTGTAACACCTCGAAAATCCACGTCCTATAATGTATTGACACGTGTCATAAGCTTGAACGTGTGAAAGAATACTCTAGAGGGACTAAAGTTGACAAACATGAAAAGTATGTGAATATAAGGGTTCAAAATTTTAACAATGGATAAATATACTTTACAATGACCCTACATGATGTTTATACCCTTAAACAAATGAATCATGGATCATACAAAGCTAACGGTGAAAGAAAGTGGGAGATTACAAACTACAGGGGTTGAATGTGTCAACATGTTTAAGGTGTACCTCTGAGTGACCTTTTAGCAAACCCGAAGCCTTGTAATGATTAATTATGCTCACTAGAATACATGATAAAAATTTCACCAAGTTTCGTTATCATATGAGAAAGTTATGATAAAATTCGTATACGAGGGGTTAAAAGCGTCAACGCTGAAATTTAAGACTTTTCGGTGATCGTATGAATAAACGAGGACCTAACAAAATTGGTTTATGACTTGGAGTCCTTAAAAGTCAAGTTTGGGGGTCACAAGTGCAAGAAAACACCTTAAAATCAAGTCTAGAAGTTCAGGGGCTAAACGTGTCAACTTTTAAATATTTCTGGTGAGCTGGCTGGTCCTTACGGACCGTATGCTGGGAGTCTTATGGTCCGTAAGCTACTCCCAGATGCAGCAACTCGGAAAAATGGTTGTTCAGCCCATGTAACGACTTATATCGCCCTTTTACACTTCCAAGAGCTGCCTAAACAAATTCTTAGGCCTTAGGGACACTTGTTAATCATCAGGGATCATGTATAGCTTTGTTTGTCATGATCTTGATGGATCAAGAACACTATATAAGGCCCCCATGTTGCAACATTGTGATCATTCCTTCCATCTGCACTTGTGGAGCTTCCTGGAGCATAAGAGCAGACCCAAGTCATCTCTAATAGTGCATTAGACTTTGGTAAGTGCCCTTAACCTTCCTTAGTTGAGTTTTGCTTAGTTTATAGCTTAAAAGTCAAACCGTCGTAATTAACGTTTGACTTAGCGATTAATCATTAATGGTCCAGTGATTAGTCGAATTGAAGGTAGTTATAAGTTGGTATTTATGTGGGTAATAAACCCTTAAAAGGGCACCCTCTGATTCCCGCTCTAACTAGATCAAATGTCGGGTCAAAGTTTGTATTAAAAAGTCAACATAAACTTAATTTGCAAATTAACATGTAATTAGCAATGTAGAAGGCATGTAACCTATTTTGCCACTCATATAACTCAGTAATAAATGTAAGAACATGTCTAAGCATGTTCGACCCGACAATTTTCTGTTTAAACCCGGTTCGGAACCGAAAGTTGCAAAACTTTGACTTTTGCTTTGACTTCAGTTCTGACCCGATTTAGATAGGTTTGGAAATGCCTTAGAGCTTCCTTAGGACCAGATTACATGTTGGTATAACCCTCTGTGGTTGGTTCGTAGATTACCCGATTCGTTTACACGTTTCCGTTAAATGCTTAAAGTTGACCATAATGCCCTTTTGACCATAAAACGAGAATTCAGGAAATGTGAGAGGACAATAATCTTTGCTACTGATTTATGAACTTGTCCCTAAAATTTCACATCAGTTGGTGGTCTAGATTAGGAGTTATACTCAATAGCGCACTTAAAAAGCTTTTTGTTAATTAAACGGCACAATTAGCGTAAAGCCTATCTAAACCCAATTTTTGACACCAACCCTTTTACCCACTGATGTAATATAATATTTCAGGATTTTTAAAGATTTTTAATTATTTTTAACCTGCTCATAACCTGAGGTTATGGCGTTGATTCGGTAAATACCGCTTTTAACCTTTTTGTCCATAAAATGAGTTCTACATAGTATTTTGACACCAATCCAATTGCTACTGATTTTATTTAATAAATGAAGTATTTTGAACTTTATAACCTGATCAGAAAACTCAGATTTCCTGTATAACCAGGAAATCGGTTAAAATGGCTTTTTACGCGTATTAAACACCTAGTATGGGTTTAAAACCATTTTTGTCATATAAGACTTATCACCAACTGATATGACCTATTAAATTAAGTTGTTTTACTGATTATTTCAGACCCGAGTCTCAGAATTAAAATTAATCTCTTTTATAATCTTTTAAATGACCAAAATACCCCTACGGGGCTTATATTGAGATTAAACTCGTTTTGGGCATAATGGAAGGTATCCTACTGATATCACAACATATTTAAGGCATATTAACTTTGGAAACCTGTATAGGACTCTTATGATTACCCATTACGCTTCTTACGCGTTCGGTTCCGTTTATGTAACCAATTTGCATAAATTAACCGAAATGGGTCAAACCTTATCGGTTGTATCTCAAAATCCGGAATGTGTTTAGATTACCCATATTATGCAAGTCTTCAAACTTGTCGGGTCTAAATCACCTCCTATTCCGGTCTTCGCTTAACCGTGCGTTTGAACCGAATCTTTCTTTAAAACTAACCGGTCTAAGTTTAGGCTTAATTAAAGACCCGGTAGGAATCTGATAGGTTAATAAAACCTTCGTTCCAGATTAAGAGCCCCAGTAGAAGTACTTGTGTTTGCTGATTTGATATACGACTGGGATTGAATTTATATTTAGCTTAGGTAAATACTCTTAACTTATTTTCCCTATACGGGCTTGGGATACGGTATTATAATAATGCCGCTTGGTCGGGTATTGAATGTTTAATCGTATTGTGATTAAATTATTGAGGTAACCTGCTTTAATCTGTATTGTTTGAAATAAAAGCCTTTAGGGGTTAATGACCATGTCCCGGATATCCTTGACATCATTGTATTATAAAATGGCCACGTCTTAAGCACGGGGTGTAGGCATACACCTAGCAGTTGCATAAGGGAAACGGTATCCCACTCTCTTGTGGGCCTATGCTTGTGGCGTGTCAGTTAATCTTGACTCGGTTTCTACATCGGGCCCTGAACGTACAACGAACATGTAAATCTGTATACAAGATTATAATATAATTGTCCCAAGTTATAAAAGATATGTTGTGCCTTGTGCATCCAAATCAATTTTATAATTCCTTTTCAAATGAGTCGGTTAATTGTATTTACCATTGTAAACTGACGTATTTTCCAAAAAGGTTAAGTGACAGGTACTGAACGTAATTGGCTGGAAGTGTAACACCCCGAAAACGGGTTTGGTAATCAAACCACGTTTATACTAAAAGACGGGTAATTTACGTTTAGTGGTAAAAGTAACCCGGTGAATATTAGGATTCTTAAATAAACAAGAATTTACTAACTAGGAATTTTAACCTAGTTAGCCAATAGTCTAGAAATAACCTATAATAGGGTTAAAAACAGCCAAACTATAAGTTATACAAAAGATGAGGGGTTAATCTTGTAAAAACTAAAACTAGAATTAATTAAAACTGTAACACCTCGAAAATTCACGTCCTATAATGTGTAGACACGTGTCAAATGTTTAAACGTGTGAAAGAAATATTATAGAAGGACTAAAGTTGACAAACATGGAAAGTATGTGAATATACGTATTCTAAGTGTCAACTGTGAATAAATATAATGTACATTAACCCTACACGATGCTCATACCTTCAAACGAATAAATCATGGATCATACGAAGCTAAAAGTGGGAGATTCAAACTACAGGGACCAAATGTGTCAACATGTTTAATTTATACCTCTGAGTGACCTTTTGACAAACCCGAAGTTTTGTAAATGTTAATTATGCTCACTAGAATGCACTATAAAAATTTCATAAAGTTTCGTTAACGTATGAGAAAGTTATGATCAAATTCGTGTGCGAAGTGTTAAAGCGTAAACGTTGGAAGTTAGGACTTTTCGGGTGATAATAAAGTTACCCGGGGACTTGGCAAAGTGGGTATATGTTTTAAATCCTTACTAGATCAATTATGAGGGTTTACCATGCAAGAAACAAGTGCCTAATCGATTTTTGAAGAGCCAAGGACCAAATCGCAAAAGATTAAGAAAGCTGATTTCAGCAAGCCGTCGCGCCACGCGAGGGTCCCTCGCGCCACGCGAGGGACTCCCACTTCTGGAAAACGTGGCTGTTGCCTGCCATTGCCTTTGTGCATGACCTTTACCCGATTTTTCACATCTCCTGGCCCCTAAAACACCCCCTAAGCATCTAGGACACATGTTGGGAGGTTGTGGTCAGCTCTAGACTTAGTTGTCAACCAATTGTGGTGCCTAAATCCACTATATAAGGCCATTAGTTGCAACAATTATTCTTCACACTTCATCTGCATTTGTGGATCATTTCTGGAGCTATCAAGCAGCCTCAACTGATCATATCTCGTGCATAGGACTCTTGTAAGTCTGCTAGTCTTCTTTAATTGAGTTTAGCTTGTTTAATTAGCTAAAAGTCAAACCGTCGTAATTACGGTTTGACTTCGAGATTAGTCAACAATGGCTCAGTCATATCTCGAATTAAAAGTAGTTATAGCTTGGTATTTATGTGGGTAATAAAACCTCAAAAGGGTTTCCCCTAATCACCACTCTAACCAGGTCAAAAGTCGGGTCAAACTAGTTTAGAAAAAGTCAACAGGAAGCTTAAATGTCATTTATGCATAATTAACATTATAGACCATATACAACCTGTTTTATCATTGTTATAACTTAGTAATAAGTGTAGGAACATGTCTAAACATGTTCAACCCGACAATTTCCTGTTTAGACCCGGTTCGGAACCGAAAGTCACATAGTTTGACTTTCACTTTGACTTTCAGTTCTGACCCGTTAAGGCATGTTTTAGAAATGCCTCAGAGCTTTAATTGGACTAGGTTACATGTTAAAACAACCCTCTATGATTATACACCTTGGTTCATTAGTTATCCAATTAAAATGCATGTTTTCGTTAATTGCTCATATGTTGACCGTTATGCCCTTATTACCTTAAAACGTGATTTATGAAAATGTAAAAGTGTAGAAACCTTAAATACTGATATATAAACTTGTATGCAAAGTTTGACATCAGTTTGACTTGTAGATTAAGAGTTATGCTCAATATCGCAAATTTAAAGCTTTATGTTAATTAAACGGCATAATTAGCGTATAGCCTAGTTAAGCCTACTTTTGGTATCAAACTTAATACCCACTGATGTAATATATTATTTTGGGATTTTTAAAGATTTTTAATTAATTTTAGGCTGAGCATAACTAGTAGTCGTAGGCTTAATCCGGTAATTGTCGGTTTTGCCCTTACGGGCCATAAAATGAGTTTTACACATCTAAACGACTCCAAACCTTTTGCTACTGATCACATATGATAAATAAATTATTTTAAGCCTTTTGGAAATATAAAAATATCAGATTTAAGTATCGAACCCGGAAATGGCCTTAAATTGCCTTATTTAGCGTTATTAACGCATAGTATGTATAAAAATTATATTGAACATACCCGTGTTGATACCTACTGATATATGAGGCAAATTATAATATTTTAACAGTAAGCAAAGGTTGATAAACTCAGACTTCAGTTTTGAGCTTTTCGGCTTATGTGAAATTACCAAAATACCCCTACGGGGTATAGTTTGGTTAAAAATGATAAATTTCACATACATACTTTAACCTACTGATATAACTTAGCAAATTGAGTATATTTGCTGATTACATCAGACCTGTAACTCAGGTTGTTACTTAAACGCTTTTATAAACTTTTAAATGACCAAACTACCCCTACGGGGCCTAGTTTGTGTTTAAACACGTTTCGGGCATAATGAAAGACACCTTACTGATGTCACAACATATTTGAGACATAATTAACTTAGGAAACCTGTATATAGCTCTCATGAATACCCGTCACGCTTATTACGCGCACGGTTCGGTTTATGTAACTAGTTTACATAAATTAGCCGAAACGGGTCAAACCGTAACGGTTTTATCTCAAAATCCAGAATGTGAATAATAAAACCATATTAAACAAGTCTTCAAACTTGTCGGGTTTGAATCACATTCTATCCGATCTTCGCTTAATCGTGCGTACGAACCGTATCTTGAAACTAGCCGGTCTAAGCTTAAGCTTAATAAAAGGCCCGTTAGAATTCTAATAGGTTATTATAAACCTTCGTTCCAGATTAGGAGGACCAGTAAAAGCTACGTGCATTTTTCTTATTGTGATTAATACTTACTCAGGTAAATACTTTTAACTTATTTTCCCTATACGGGCTTGGGTTACGGTATATAGCATACCGCTTGATCGGGCATCAAATCTCCACCGTTAAAGTGGGTAGTTGAATAATTTGATCGGCTCGTTTAAACAGTCTTGTTTACTTTACAGCCTTTGGGGGGTTATTGACCATGTCCTGGATATCCTTGGCATCATCTTACGAGATGACCACGACCTGAGCACGGGGTGTAGGTCAGTGTATAACTCAATAATGTGGTGTGTCTATTGATCTTTAACCCGGACAAGATCCGGGCTACTGAACGCATAAGTAACATGTAATTCGTTCACAAGATTATAATATTAAATAATTCTCCCAAGTTATAAAAATGTTTATGCCATGTGCATCCAAACCAATTTTAAATCATTTTTCAAAATGAGTCAGTTGATTGTATTTACCAGTGTAAACTGACGTATTTTCCCAAAAAGACTGAATGCAGGTACTAAACGAAATTCGCTGGATTGTCTCTTTAGCATCAACAAAAAGTCTCGCAAGCTTAGGATGCCTGAAGTCTGTTGAACCATTATTTCTATTTTATTTCGATCCGTTCCGTGGATAAACAATCGAACGTTGTGATACTTGATATTACAATAATTAAATTCGGTTGTATTATATCTTTAAATTTGCTTCCGCTGTGCATATTAAATATTGTGTTGTTTGACTATTACGTTGTCAACCACGTCACAATATTCCCCCACCGGGACCACCGGTGACACGTGGAAATCGGGGTGTGACAGGTTGGTATCAGAGCCAACTCTGAGTGAATTAAACACTAGCCTTTTGTGTTTAATCTCAGTACACAATAGCACATTCTAAACTTTCGAGTCTAGACATATAACATAGGAAAAATTCTATTTTTGTTCATTTTGTCTTATGCTTTATTTTTATATCTTGTTGTTGTTATCTCATGAAATATTGACAGGAATCAAAAATGCCACCAAGATTCTTTAGGAGACGAGGACGAGGCAAGGGGCCAGTCACCGCCCCCAACGATCATGAAGCTGGACCTTCGCAACGGCGAGCTCCATCCACCACCGAGAGTGACAACCCTCGGGAGAACCGGAGAAACCTGTTCGAGCCGGCCAGACAGTTGGTTTCGCATAGTTCAACACCTCCTGTTCTTAACCCTTATGAACCCAATAACCCTCAACCGTCCTACATACCACTTCAGCGATCCCTGTCTCATCATTCGTATGGTGACCCCACACCCATCTTTTGAGGCCAATTTAATCTGGCCAATTACTTACCAGAACCCGTGGGTTTTAACCCACTAGGGCCAGACGATCACTTCTCTGGCGATCACGCTGACGACATGGACGAGGATACTGACCCCGTCGAACCTGCTAGTGGCACTCCAAACCATCCGATCGAGATCTCCGACGGATCGTCTTTTCACGGATCACCCTATGGTGGTCCAGACAGTTTCCAAGCCATGTTCACTCGGCACGAGTGGTACTACACACCTTCTCCCCACTCGTCGCCTCATGAGCAGCAGCAGCAGCAGCATCATCAAGATTCCTCTGAGGATCACCGATTTGTGGCAGTTACGCCACCACCTCCACCGCCACCAGTTCAGCCGGCACCTCCTCAACCGCCAAGGCGTAGGAAAACCGGTGCCCGCATGTCGGCACGAGCAGGGGACTTCCATTTCAGTTCCCCACGTCAGTCAAGTGCCAGCCACTACCCGCCACATCAGGAGGACCCGCAAATGGGTGGACCTTCCAACCCCGCGATGCCGCAACCGCCGCCAATGGGTTTTGATAACCCAATCCCAGCGTATACGGGTTCCATGGCTTATAACCCGTTCGAGCCGCCAGTCCACAACAACTACGGGTATGCAGAGGCCGACCCCTACTTGGTGGCAGCTAACTACAATGCCCTGCACCCAGAAGGACCATACGGAGCTCCATGGGGAGTTGGGTACCCAACACAAGGGTACCAGATACCACCTAGGCCTATCATACGGACTCAATCGCAGCCGCCTAGGTTCTCCCCACCTGAGCATGAGGAACTCCTTCAGAGGCTGGATCAGGTGGAACGGGAAGTGCACAGGGACCGTAGGGAGAGACATACTTTCTTCCAAGGATTAGTAGGATTGATCAAAGGGAAGAACAAGAAGGATCATTGAATCCTTCCATTTTCTGTATAAGCCCCTGCGTGAGTGTATTTGGTTGTTAAGCCTCTATGTGGGTATGTGTGTTGGTATGTTTGCTTTGAGCCCCTGCGTGGGCCTATCTTTCCATAAACCCCTACAAGGGTATATTGTTTGTGTAAGTCCCTGCGTGGACAATTATGTTATTAAGCCCCTGCATGAGCATGTGTGTATTAAGCCCCTGCGTGGGTAAGTACTTGTTTGACCCCTGCGAGGGTAAGTTTGTTATTTGAAAAAACCCGTTTAGGGCAGTGTATAATATTTGAATAAATCAATGGAATGTTTGTTTTATAAATTTCATGAATGCCATTTTGCGCATAAATAATTTATAAATGAAATAAATAAATTAAGATCATTCCTTTTAAATTAATCTGCCTATGTAATTATTTAATTAAGAGTCTTAAAGTGTGAAACCTAGCCTCGTGTCAAATATAAGACCGGGCCAAGATGGTAAGACCTGTTTAAAAGATTTAAATCCCTGTTAACATCTTAAAACATGTTAACACTCCTGGCAGAAGTGATTCGTTAAAATCACATGTCATTCTTATATGTATAAGGATTCTTTAGAAGATTCCAAACCCAATTATATGATCTCTGAATCATGGGTCAAGATCATCAATTAAGATGATCATATTTTACCATACGTGGTAATATGATGCCTACGGGCCCAGCTCACTTCCATATGAGCCAAAAGACAGAGGTAGCTATGACTCCCTGTCTGATAAGGGTAATAAACTAGGTTTAAACCTTAAAAGTCTTGATTCTCTGAAATCATAGCTTATAATTTAAATTGTCCATGTGACTAAGCCTTATGTGCTAATATATATTGTTATTGTTTATAATTAGGATAAATTTTAATTGAAATCCTAAATTAATACGATTTATAAGTTAACCAAATGTGGTCTCTGTTTACCATGGTTAACGAGTTACCCTAAGGGGTAATTCCATAATAAACTCCCAAATAAAATATTGTCCTTGTTTTCTGCAACAGTTCAATTCAAATGGCTGACTCAAATGAAATAAATAGCCATCCAGTGGAGCAAAATGAGAACGCCCGGATTACATTAACGGGTGCTGAATTAAAAGCGATCATAGACGGCGCTGTTACACAGGCTTTGGAAAGGCAGTATGAAGAGTACAGTGGGACTCGTAGTAGGACCCAATCTACACAGCCTTCAAAGCCACAGCCCAAGAAGGACGACCCGAAGAAAAACGATGATCGACGCTCCTCGAACCACAGTGCTCCATCTCAGCAGGTTATACGAAATCAAGGGCCCCGTGACAAGGGTTGCTCGTATAAATATTTTGTTTCTTGCAAGCCCCGGGATTTCACTGGGGAGAAGGGAGCCATTGACTGTATGACATGGCTGGATGAGATGGATACGATTGTAGACATCAGCGGATGTGCGGAGAGAGACGTGGCCAAGTTTGTGTCACAGTCTTTTAAGGGTGAAGCGTTAGCATAGTGGAGATCTCTGATTGAGGCCACCGGAAAAATCCCATTGTATAATCTGTCGTGGGATCAATTTGTTGCCCTAATCAAGGAAAATTTCTGCCCTCAACATGAGGTGGAGAAGATAGAATCTGACTTTCTATCCTTGGTGATGACAAACCTCGACTGTCAAGCTTACCTGACGAGCTTCAATACGATGTCCCGGTTGGTTCCTTATCTGGTAACCCCGGAGCCAATAAGAATCACTCTTTTTATCGGAGGTTTAGCCCCGGAAATCAAGGCAAGCGTAAAAGCTTCTCGGCCAGCTACCTTCAGGTCTGTAGCTGACATTTCCTTATCCCTCACTCTGGATGCGGTCAGGCAGAGATCGCTGAGGAATAAGGAGGCTGAGAAGAGGAAGCGTGAAGATGATGGTTCACGAAAGTCGAACAAAAAGCACCGTGGGAACGGTGACAACAAGAAAGGGTCGGAATCGAGGAAGGATGGGCATAATTCTGGAGAGAAGCCCAAATGCAAAATTTGCAAGAAACAGCACTATGGAAAGTGCAGACTTGAGTCGAACTCACAGACTCAGTCAAAATCTTATGCTTGTGGCATTTGCAAGTCCACGGATCACAAAACCTTGAATTGCAAGAAGATAAAAGATGCAACGTGCTACCGTTGCAATGAAAAGGGCCACATCAAGACCAACTGCCCTAAGTACAACAAGAAGCCTGAAGAGGCTAAGAAGACTAATGCTAGAGTCTTCAGGATGGACGCCAAAGAAGCAGTGCTAGACAACAACGTTATTACAGGTACTTTCCTTGTAAATGACATCTATGCTAGAGTACTATTTAATTCAGGCGCTGATAAGTCCTTCGTTGATAACAAGTTTTGTAAATTATTGAATTTACCTGTCAAAACCTTAAGCGTAAACTATGAGGTAGAGTTAGCAGATGGTACCATAGAAACCGTCTCAACTGTGTTAGATGGATGTGTTATATCCATTAAGAACCATTCTTTTCCTCTGTCTCTACTTCCTTTTAAGTTGGCCGGTTTTGACATAGTTCTGGGTATGGACTGGTTATCTCATAACCAGGCCCAAATCATCTGCAACATGAAGCAAGTGGTAATAAAGACTCCGTCTGGTGAATCACTTACCATTCGGGGAGATACCCAGTATGGGCTGCCTGAGCAAGTGACTATGCTCAAGGCTTCCAAGTGTTTGAAGAAGGGGTGTGTCATCTACATGGCGCAAGTGATTATTGATGAGCCTAAACCAAAGATAGAAGACATCCCTGTCATTTCAGAATACCCTGAAGTGTTTCCTGAAGATCTACCTGGTTTACCACCAGATAGACAAGTGGAATTCAGGATTGATATCATCCCCGGAGCAGCACCTGTTGCTAGAGCACCATACAGATTGGCACCCACAGAAATGAAGGAGTTGAGGACGCAGCTAGATGAATTGCTGGCTAAAGGTTTCATTAGACCTAGTTCATCTCCTTGGGGAGCACCAATCTTGTTTGTCAAGAAGAAGGATGGGTCGATGCGTCTGTGCATCGACTATCGCGAGCTTAATAAAGTCACGATCAAGAATAGGTATCCTTTGCCCAGGATCGACGATTTGTTCGATCAGCTTCAAGGGGCAAGTTACTTCTCGAAGATTGATTTAAGGTCAGGATACCATCAGTTGAAGGTTAAAGATGAAGACGTTCACAAGACTGCATTTAGGACTCGTTATGGTCACTACGAGTTCCTAGTGATGCCTTTTGGGCTCACTAATGCACCAGCCGCATTCATGGATCTCATGAATCGCGTCTGCAAGCCTTACTTAGATAAATTCGTCATCGTTTTCATCGACGACATTCTCATTTATTCTAAGAATCAAGCTGACCATGAGAAACACCTTCGTTGTATTCTCAAACTTCTACAACAGGAGAAGCTCTATGCCAAATTCTCTAAGTGTGAATTTTGGCTACGAGAAGTCCAATTTCTTGGACACGTGGTTAGTGAGCGTGGTATCCAGGTGGATCCCGCTAAGGTCGAAGCCGTAATGAACTGGCAAGAGCCAAAGACGCCTACCGAAATTCGTAGCTTCCTGGGATTGGCAGGATATTACAGGCGTTTCATTGAAAATTTTTCAAGGATTGCTGCACCCCTAACCTCCTTAACTAAGAAGAAGGTTAAGTTTGTTTGGGGCCTTAAGCAGCAAGAATCCTTTGATATTCTGAAGCAAAAGTTGAGCAACGCCCCAGTACTGACATTGCCAGATGGAATAGAAGACTTTGTGGTTTATTATGATGCTTCACACACTGGCATGGGGTGTGTGCTTATGCAGAAAGGCAAGGTTATTGCCTACGCTTCACGACAATTGAAAGTGCATGAAAAGAATTACACCACCCATGACTTGGAGCTGGGTGCCGTTGTATTTGCACTGAAACTTTGGAGGCACTATCTTTATGGTGTCAAATGTGTGATTTATTCTGATCACAAGAGCCTCCAACATCTGTTTAATCAGAAGGAATTAAACATGAGGCAACGCCGTTGGATGGAAACTTTAAATGATTATGATTGTGAAATCAAATACCATCCCGGCAAGGCGAATGTAGTCGCCGATGCCTTGAGTCGAAAGGAAAGGGTTAAACCCATCCGAATCAATGCCAAGCGCATGGAAATAAAGAACAGTTTGATGGAAAGGTTGTTAGCTGCACAGAAGGAAGCTGTGTTGGAAGCTAACTATCCTAATGAAAAGTTAGGAGTAACTGAGGAGCAGTTAACTCTTAGCAAGGACGGACTTCTGAAATTAAATGGACGAATATGGGTTCCAATTTTTGGAGGACTTCGCGATGTCATCCTCCAGGAAGCCCATAGTTCCAAATACTCCGTTCATCCTGGAGCTGATAAAATGTACCAGGATCTGAAGGCAAATTATTGGTGGATAGGCTTGAAGAAGTCTGTAGCCACTCATGTAGCTAAATGCTTGACCTGTGCGCAAGTCAAAGCCGAGCATCAAAAGCCGTCAGGCTTGCTACAACAGCCTGAACTTCCTACGTGGAAGTGGGAAATGGTAACTATGGATTTTATTACCAAGTTACCTAAGACAAGGAAAGGCAATGATACAATATGGGTTATAGTTGACAGACTGACTAAGTCAGCTCATTTCTTACCCATCAAGGAGACTTACAGCTCCGATATGTTAGCCCAGTTATATGTTGATAAGATTGTAGCCTTGCACGGCATACCTGTGGCTATTATCTCTGATAGAGATACTAGGTACACGTCACACTTTTGGAAAAGCTTCCAACAATCTTTGGGCACACGTTTGAACTTTAGTACGGCTTACCATCCTCAGACAGACGGTCAGAGTGAGCGTACTATTCAAACGTTGGAAGACATGCTACGTGCATGTGCGATCGATTTGGGTGGTAGTTGGGATAAGAACCTACCATTAATCGAATTCTCCTACAACAATAGCTACCATACCAGCATTAAGGCTGCGCCTTTTGAGGCATTATATGGTAGAAAGTGTAGATCACCAATTTGTTGGGCGGAAGTCGGAGATGTCCAGTTATCAGGACCAGAGATCGTGTTCGAAACGACGGACAAGATTGTCCAGAATCGTGACCGTCTCAAAACTGCCCGAGATAGGCAGAAAAGTTACGCTGATCCTAAGCGTAAAGATTTTCACTTCGAAGTAGGTGACAAAGTCCTACTTAAAGTGTCACCCTAGAAGGGAGTGATGCGGTTTGGTAAGAAAGGCAAGCTAAGCCCGAGATACATAGGACCTTTCGAGGTTATCGAACGTGTCGGGTCAGTTGCCTATAAGTTAAACTTACCAGAAGAGCTCAGTGGAATTCACAATGTGTTCCACATCTGCAATCTGAAAAAGTGTTTCGCTGACGAATCACTGGTTATACCACATACAGATGTGCATATAGATGTGAGCTTAAGATTTGTTGAAAAACCTTTGTCGATTGAGGATCGACGGGTTAAGAAGTTTCAAAGGAAGCATGTGCCTATTGTTAAGGTCAAATGGGATGCCCGTAGAGGTCCCGAATACACGTGGGAGGTTGAATCCACGATGAAAGAAAAGTACCCTTACTTAATTCAGTAAATCTCGGGTCGAGATTTATTTTAAGGGGGTGAGGATGTAACACCTCGAAAATTCACGTCCTATAATGTGTAGACACGTGTCAAATGTTTAAACGTGTGAAAGAAATATTATAGAAGGACTAAAGTTGACAAACATGGAAAGTATATGAATATACGTATTCTAAGTGTCAACTGTGAATAAATATAATGTACATTAACCCTACACGATGCTCATACCTTCAAACGAATAAATCATGGATCATACGAAGCTAAAAGTGGGAGATTCAAACTACAGGGACCAAATGTGTCAACATGTTTAATTTATACCTCTGAGTGACCTTTTGACAAACCCGAAGTTTTGTAAATGTTAATTATGCTCACTAGAATGCACTATAAAAATTTCATAAAGTTTCGTTAACGTATGAAAAAGTTATGATCAAATTTGTGTGCGAAGTGTTAAAGCGTAAACGTTGGAAGTTAGGACTTTTCGGGTGATAATAAAGTTACCCGGGGACTTGGCAAAGTGGGTATATGTTTTAAAGCCTTACTAGATCAATTATGAGGGTTTACCATGCAAGAAACAAGTGCCTAATCGATTTTTGAAGAGCCAAGGACCAAATCGCAAAAGATTAAGAAAGCTGATTTCAGCAAGCCGTCGCGCCACGCGAGGGTCCCTTGCGCCACGCGAGGGTCCCTCGCGCCACGCGAGGGACTCCCACTTCCGGAAAACGTGGCTGTTGCCTGCCATTGCCTTTGTACGCGACCTTTACCTGATTTTTCACATCTCCTGGCCCCTAAAACACCCCCTAAGCATCTAGGACACATGTTGGGAGGTTGTGGTCAGCTCTAGACTTAGTTGTCAACCAATTGTGGTGCCTAAATCCACTATATAAGGCCATAAGTTGCAACAATCATTCTTCACACTTCATCTGCATTTGTGGATCATTTCTGGAGCTATCAAGCAGCCTCAAGTGATCATATCTCGTGCATAGGACTCTTGTAAGTCTACTAGTCTTCTTTAATTGAGTTTAGCTTGTTTAATTAGCTAAAAGTCAAACCGTCGTAATTACGGTTTGACTTCGAGATTAGTCAACAATGGCTCAGTCATATCTCGAATTAAAAGTAGTTATAGCTTGGTATTTATGTGGGTAATAAAACCTCAAAAGGGTTTCCCCTGATCACCACTCTAACCAGGTCAAAAGTCGGGTCAAACTAGTTTAGAAAAAGTCAACAGGAAGCTTAAAATGTCATTTATGCATAATTAACATTATAGACCATATACAACCTGTTTGATCATTGTTATAACTTAGTGATAAGTGTAGGAACATGTCTAAACATGTTCAACCCGACAATTTCCTGTTTAGACCCGGTTCGGAACCGAAAGTCACATAGTTTGACTTTCACTTTGACTTTCAGTTCTGACCCGTTAAGGCATGTTTTAGAAATTCCTCAGAGCTTTAATTGGACTAGGTTACATGTTAGAACAACCCTCTGTGATTATACACCTTAGTTCATTAGTTATCCAATTAAAATGCATGTTTCCGTTAATTGCTCATATGTTGACCGTTATGCCCTTATTACCTTAAAACGTGATTTATGAAAATGTAAAAGTGTAGAAACCTTAAATACTGATATATAAACTTATATGCAAAGTTTGACATCAGTTTGACTTGTAGATTAAGAGTTATGCTCAATATCGCAAATTTAAAGCTTTATGTTAATTAAACGGCATAATTAGCGTATAGCCTAGTTAAGCCTACTTTTGGTATCAAACTTAATACCCACTGATGTAATATATTATTTTGGGATTTTTAAAGATTTTTAATTAATTTTAGGCTGAGCATAACTAGTAGTCGTAGGCTTAATCCGGTAATTGTCGGTTTTGCCCTTACGGGCCATAAAATGAGTTTTACACATCTAAAGGACTCCAAACCTTTTGCTACTGATCACATATGATAAATAAATTATTTTAAGCCTTCTAGAAATATAAAAATATCAGATTTAAGTATCGAACCCAGAAATGGCCTTAAATCGCCTTATTTAGCGTTATTAACGCATAGTATGTATAAAAATTATATTGAACATACCCGTGTTGATACCTACTGATATATGAGGCAAATTATAATATTTTAACAGTAAGCAAAGGTTGATAAACTCAGACTTCAGTTTTAAGCTTTTCGGCTTATGTGAAATTACCAAAATACCCCTACGGGGTATAGTTTGGTTAAAAATGATAAATTTCACATACATACTTTAACCTACTGATATAACTTAGCAAATTGAGTATATTTGCTGATTACATCAGACCTGTAACTCAGGTTGTTACTTAAACGCTTTTATAAACTTTTAAATGACCAAACTACCCCTACGGGGCCTAGTTTGTGTTTAAACACGTTTCGGGCATAATGAAAGACACCTTACTGATGTCACAACATATTTGAGACATAATTAACTTAGGAAACCTGTATATAGCTCTCATGAATACCCGTCACGCTTATTACGCGCACGGTTCGGTTTATGTAACAAGTTTACATAAATTAGCCGAAACGGGTCAAACCATAACGGTTTTATCTCAAAATCCAGAATGTGAATAATAAACCCATATTAAACAAGTCTTCAAACTTGTCGGGTCTGAATCACATTCTATCCGGTCTTCGCTTAATCGTGCATACGAACCGTATCTTGAAACTAGCCGGTCTAAGCTTAAGCTTAATAAAAGGCCCGTTAGAATTCTAATAGGTTATTATAAACCTTCGTTCCAGATTAGGAGGACCAGTAAAAGCTACGTGCATTTTGCTTATTGTGATTAATACTTACTCAGGTAAATACTTTTAACTTATTTTCCCTATACGGGCTTGGGTTACGGTATATAGCATACCGCTTGATCGGGCATCAAATCTCCACCGTTAAAGTGGGTAGTTGAATAATTTGATTGGCTCGTTTAAATAGTCTTGTTTACTTTACAACCTTTGGGGGGTTAATGACCATGTCCCGGATATCCTTGGCATCATCTTACGAGATGACCACGACCTGAGCACGGGGTGTAGGCGTACACCTGTCAGTGTATAACTCAATAATGTGGTGTGTCTATTGATCTTTAACCCGGACAAGATCCGGGCTACTGAACGCATAAGTAACATGTAATTCGTTCACAAGATTATAATATTAAATAATTCTCCCAAGTTATAAAAATGTTTATGCCATGTGCATCCAAACCAATTTTAAATCATTTTTCAAAATGAGTCAGTTGATTGTATTTACCAGTGTAAACTGACGTATTTTCCCAAAAAGACTGAATGCAGGTACTAAACGAAATTGGCTGGATTGTCTCTTTAGCATCAATAAAAAGTCTCGCAAGCTTAGGATGCCTGAAGTCTGTTGAACCATTGTTTCTATTTTATTTCGATCCGTTCTGTGGATAAACAATCGAACGTTGTGATACTTGATATTACAATAATTAAATTCGGTTGTATTATATCTTTAAATTTGCTTCCGCTGTGCATATTAAATATTGTGTTGTTTGACTATTACGTTGCCAACCACGTCACGATACTCCCCCACCGGGCCCACCTGTGACACGTGGAAATCGGGGTGTGACAGGTTGGTATCAGAGCCAACTCTGAGTGAATTAAACACTAGCCTTTTGTGTTTAATCTCAGTACACAATAGCACATTCTAAACTTTCGAGTCTAGACATATAACATAGGACAAATTCTATTTTTGTTCATTTTGTCTTATGCTTTATTTTTATATCTTGTTGTTGTTATCTCATGAAATATTGACAGGAATCAAAAATGCCGCCAAGATTCTTTAGGAGACGAGGACGAGGCAAGGGGCCAGTCACCGCCCCCAACGATCATGAAGCTGGACCTTCGCAACGGCGAGCTCCATCCACCACCGAGAGTGACAACCCTCGGGAGAACCGGAGAAACCTGTTCGAGCCGGCCAGACGGTCGGTTTCGCATAGTTCAACACCTCCTGTTCTTAACCCTTATGAACCCAATAACCCTCAACCGTCCTACATACCACTTCAGCGATCCCTGTCTCATCATTCGTATGGTGACCCCACACCCATCTTTCGAGGCCAATTTAATCTGGCCAATTACTTACCAGAACCCGTGGGTTTTAACCCACTAGGGCCAGACGATCACTTCTCTGGCGATCACGCTGACGACATGGATGAGGATACTGACCCCGTCGAACCTGCTAGTGGCACTCCAAACCATCCGATCGAGATCTCCGACGGATCGTCTTTTCACGGATCACCCTATGGTGGTCCAGACAGTTTCCAAGCCATGTTCACTCGGCACGAGTGGTACTACACACCTTCTCACCACTCGTCGCCTCATGAGCAGCAGCAGCATCATCAAGATTCCTCTGAGGATCACCGATTTGTGGCAGTTACGCCACCACCTCCACCGCCACCAGTTCAGCCAGCACCTCCTCAACCGCCAAGGCGTAGGAAAACCGGTGCCCGCATGTCGGCACGAGCAGGGGACTTCCATTTCAGTTCCCCACGTAAGTCATGTGCCAGCCACTACCCGCCACATCAGGAGGACCCGCAAATGGGTGGACCTTCCAACCCCGCGATGCCGCAACCACCGCCAATGGGTTTTGATAACCCAATCCCAGCGTATACGGGTTCCATGGCTTATAACCCGTTTGAGTGTTGCCGTAAAATAACAATCCGAAGGGTATAACTCGGAACATATAGATATACACATTGAAATCCAACACACAAAGAGTTGTAGTTGAAGATTACTTGATAAGAAATGTAGGAATAAGATGCTAGAAATGAATGAAAGCGATTTCAAGCTTTAAAGTGCTTAAATACCCTTAACGGGTCAAAATAAGCATACGAGCGAAAACGGGTTTAAGTTGTGTAATAAACCTATGATTAGAACCTAATATAGTAGGTAACATTAATTTGAAGAAGTGTATGAGATATAGGAATCAAATAAATACGTTTGTTTGATAAAATGCATAAACGGGTTAAAATTTGGTAAAAAGGTAACGAGTCAAAGGCTTAGAAGTCTCAAAATTTCTTATGTTGGATGTAGGATTTTAACTCCATTAGATGGAGGATTAAATTATGGACGCGTAGGGAAAAGAATCGGGTAAAACAGATCAATAACGAAGAAGTTATGGCCGTTTCCGTGAAATCAGGTCGTGCTGGGTATGTACAGCATCAGCTGAAGGCAACAGGCTGTGAAAAACAGGGCTAGGCGTGACGCCTAGGCCTTTGGCGTCACGCGAAGCCCCCTAACTCCGAATTTTTTTTAAATTTTGTCATTTTAACCCCTGTACTTGTTTGAACTTAATATTTGACTATCAAAACTAACTTTTAAGTTGGTTTTGATCATAGGTGAATGCCAAGAGTGCATGGATGAAGATCAAGCGACAAGCAAGAACCGAACACGATCACAAAATAAGCTTCCGCACTATGTATCGTTATTATGTTAAACGACGAACGTACACATGATATGTTGTATAATTTTAAATTGTAAAAAGTTTTAATAAACCCGTAATTTCCAATGCATATGTAATCTTAATTACATGATTGTTTTACGTAAATGATACGTTAAACCTTAATTTATAAGAATGGGTGTTACAAGTTGGTATCGGAGCCTTGGTTTAAGAGATTCAAGTATGGCAGGAAAGCTATGCTTGGACTTAAACCTAACGCTCTTGATAAAGATTGGTGTTCGGTTCGAGGCTTGATCGCAAATCCGGTAAGTACATGTATATCAATGGTTTAATATGATTAAAGTGTTGAGAACAACACATATGGTTATCGTGTAATACACGTTACACCAATAAAATTGATATAGAATAGATATAGTCAACGAAATTACACGCGTTGATGCGTATAGTAGAAAAGCCTTGTATTATAATACGGGCATCCTTTAATGTTGAAATTATTAACTGTTGTATATGTTTTAGTTGAAGGACACTCGCATATGAGGATAGCGAGAGCTAAACAAATTACGGATATGATAGAAGAACGGTCCGAAGTATGACAAGAGGAGCATGCTCACCAAGGACTAAATCGCGTAACGACCGCGAACAAAGTTAAAGGCAAGAAACGCCCGTCGGGGCAAGCATTACCAGGTGCGTGCTTTTAAATATAATCGCACAAATAACAATATGCAACAAACATGTAGAGACTGATTGTTGCATATGTAAGTTAGAAACTTGGAAAACCTGAATAGAATACCTATCCAGGATATTATTTCCAAGAAAACTAAATAGAGGCGTTACTTACATAGGGCGTGATGTGAAAACTATAAAAAAAGTCATGCGTGTCATGTGTTAATCGCTTACTCTGGCCAAGTAAGTAGTGGCATATGATACCATGAACTTCTTATAGCGTACACGTTTACATCCGATGTAGTAAGGACGGGGTTAAAGGGACAAATTAAAAAGTACCCAAATGAATCAGATAAGCAGAATATTTGATCATAATGTAAACGCACAGCCGAGTGATGGAAGCGTATTATATTAGGATAATGAGCCCGGGGGAAGGGACAAAGAAACATGTAAAATAATTAAGATATGCAATTGGGAGGGGTGTGCTTACACTCGAAACCGGAGAATGCAAATATGACTCTTAACGGGCCGATTTAGTAAAACGCCAAATTTGAGAACAAAGTAGGAATATAAAAGCGAAAAGAAGTCATAATGCATACCGTAAGGGTTGCGATAACAATGACTTCGGTAAAACACCCGGTTGGTGGGTAAGGATTTAAACACATGCGTGAACCGAGAAACGGGAACTCGGATGGAAAGTTAAAAGACTCGGGTTTTGAGTCATAACTAAAAGACGACAAAATAATGTAAATAGAAACTTTGAATAAATTATGTTCAGCTATTTCAAAGCTGAACAGGTCAAACAAAGACTGAAGTTTGGCATTCATAAGCGATGAATGTTCACATGAACAAGTCAAACAAATTTAATAAAGGATGACACTTGCTAAATTAAGTAAGTGCGAATCGGATAAATAAAAGTGTGAAATATTAATAAACCTATGTAAAGGAGTTATAGGCGTTAAAAAAAACATTGAAATAAAAGAACCCGGGTAATGGGACGTAAAGAAGTACAGGTAAGAACCGGGTAATGGTAAGTGTATGGAAAACCGACGTGTAATTGACGTTAGAAGTCGAGAAGTCGGAAAGATGATTCGAAAGAAAACAGTGTAGCCTTAGACTACGGTCAAGGTCAAATGAAATCCAAAAAGTAAAGGTGAATAATTATAAACATAAAAAGGGGTGCCTTAACGCCATATGCGTATATAAACGTATACACATCTGAATAAAGACTTAAATAAAAGATGATCTACGAGATCATCATAACCTATGGGATATTAATTAGTGTAAAGGTCTACGGGGCCAAAATGACCCACAGGACATGAATTGAAGCAAAGGGATCATAAAGGCCTCGCCTTAAAAAGGTGAAAAATCTAAAGAAATAAGCCTACGAGGCTAAGTGAAAGAACCTACGGGTCAATAACGTGAAGCGAGGAAAATGGTTAAACTCCCCGCGTAAAATAATAACGGAAGGTAAAGGTAGTATAAAAGCGAGGGGTTTCGCTAACTTAACTGAGTGAGTTAAAAGAGAAGAGATCGTGAAAGGCCTGGTTGACAAAAGTGAGGGATTTCACTAAAACATCTAAACGGGCATAAATAACAAAAAGGATTCACAATTATTTAAATTCTGATAATTCACAAAACGGACAAAAATATTACCGAAAAGACAACGGAAAGGAATAAATTTTCAGACGTAAAAGTCCTAGAAATGAGTAAAAGATGTAAGACAAGGAGAAAAAGGAAACGTTAAACTAAAATTTAGTTTTAGTAAGAAACAATGTTTTAACAAATATGGATATTACGAGGGAAATTAGAAGATGGTTAATATCAAAGAGTATGGGTCTTAACATCGATAGGCGCGAGACAATACATTCGAAAAGAAGAAGTATGATAAAGAAACGTTGATATAAATTAAACATGACGTGACACGATCACGGTCAAGAAATACAATGTGAAGTGGAATCACATTATAACCAAGCGAGCGGTAAAGAGTAACTGGACTAATAAGTCTAGTTAGTGGGACCGGTTAAGGTCATTTAAATAAATTTGGTTGCTTGTAAGCGGTGGATTCGGTATAACTGAACTGAATAAATGAATTTGAAAACAAAATAAACTGTTGCTAAAAGTGAAAGATTTCACTAAGGACCTTTAAACGGATCAAAGTAACGGATTCATAAAGAGTCCAATAATATATAAAAGCGATAGATATCGCTAAATTAACTAAACTAGTAAAAATAACGAAATTACGTTATTTCAAGTTGCATTATGTCGTATGAGGTACGTAGATGTTTTGTAACCAAAAAGATATTTCCATATATTATTTTTGGTAATACTAACAATTGGGTAAAGTATGAGTAATGCTTAAAAGATTACTCAGGTCAAATGCATTGAGTTTAAAACTCCATGAACTATGTAAGAAAGGTTTCGAGGACGAAACCTCTTTAAGGGGGGTAGACTTGTAACATCCCGAAAACGGGTTTGGTAATCAAACCACGTTTATACTAAAAGACGGGTAATTTAACTTTAGTGGTAAAAGTAACCCGGTGAATATTAGGATTCTTAAATAAACAAGAATTTACTAACTAGGAATTTTAACCTAGTTAGCCAATAGTCTAGAAATAACCTATAATAGGGTTAAAAATAGCCAAACTATAAGTTATACAAAAGAGGAGGGGTTAATCTTGTAAAAACTGAAACTAGAATTAATTAAAACAAAAACCAAACACACCATTTGGTGTCTGGTCGATCAGGAACGCAGGAGGAGCGACCAAAGCTTCTCACCAAACCCTAACTTCACAAATTTGATCAATTGAAGGCTAATTCCTGTCCCAAATCGAAATCTGAACATAGATTCGTGATCCTCATCACAAGGGGGTTACAAGGTATGTGAAATTTGGTGCTAATTCTCTGTTTGAAATTCTCATGAAATTGGGAAAATCTGAATTCATGGTTGCATGTTTGTTTTATGATGAATTAGGAACCATATAGTGTTTAGGGACAAACCCTAGACAAATACAAGTTGAAATCATGTGAAATTTTAGTGAAACCTATGAACACCATTGTAGGTGATTAGTGGGTTATGTGTAATTTGATGCACACTAGGAAATAGAGTGTTGATCTAGTGTAATTTGACAATTTTGAAGTGATTTCAGAAATTTAGAAGTTAACAATCATGTAAAATGGTTGATTGGGGTGAAATTAGGGCTAAGTGACCAGCTAGAAATTTCTATATAACCATGTAAAAATCTGCCCCTAAAGTGTTTGTGAAAATGCCTCAAAGAAGGCTAAAAATTGAAATTTAAAGTTAAAACGCATGATTGTAACGATTTAGCGAATTATGCGATACATGATTGAAAAAGGGTTCTAAACGGATTGCGAATTGAACTCTTTAGGCGAGGAATCCAGATCGTCAAATGTACAAGCCGGTGGAAATACGCGTTTGGAAAGGATGCTTAAAAGGTACGTAACTACGGTTCCGTTACATTATGCTTGATTTCGTATTTTTGTTAGTAGACTTTAAATTAGCATAATACATGAAATTGGCATTTAGTGGAAGTGACGAAGATCACTAGGTAAATAAACGGGTCAAAAGGTGAAAT
Source organism: Helianthus tuberosus (assembly GCA_030545235.1). Taxonomy (NCBI): domain Eukaryota; kingdom Viridiplantae; phylum Streptophyta; class Magnoliopsida; order Asterales; family Asteraceae; genus Helianthus; species Helianthus tuberosus. Next base: position 26,654 of record JARYGA010031499.1, read on the forward strand.
TATCACCCTTTGACAATATCGACTAATGGTTTGTCGAGTTACATGTTTATAGGAATAAATATCAAATGGATACGTACATCGCTATTGCTTAGCGGCTACTAAGTCAAGGTATTGAAACGGGTCAATATATTGATCCGAGCCAGGTATGTATAATGATTCAATTCATCATGTAGAACTTGAGGTTTTCTAAGAGTTAAACAAGGTCAAATTGGATATTTGGTTATCTTAAAGGTAAACCGAATAATTCAAGTTATAATTGTAGTGTTTTAGAAACATAATGGCTTCTAAACAAGGTTACAGTTAAAAGATCGAATTTTTGGGTCAAACAAGTATCTGAAAGTCCTTTGTCGTAAAAGAAGGACCAAAATTGACCAAAATGCCCTTGTAGGTTAAATTGAACAAACAACCCTTAAAGGTTGTTTGGAAACGAGTTTCATGATTAAATAAATACTTAAAATAAGTGTAGAAGTTGAAAGATGTAATACGTTAGTCAAATAGCTCTATTTGAGTCTTGCCGTAAAATAACAATCCGAAGGGTAAAACTCGGAACATATAGATATACACATTGAAATCCAACACACAAAGAGTTGTAGTTGAAGATTACTTGATAAGAAATGTAGGAATAAGATGTTAGAAATGAATGAAAGCATTTTCAAGCTTTAAAGTACTTAAATACCCTTAACGGGTCAAAATAAGCATACGAGCGAAAACGGGTTTAAATTGTGTAATAAACCTATGATTAGAACCTAATATAGTAGGTAACATTAATTTGAAGAAGTGTATGAGATATAGGAATCAAATAAATACGTTTGTTTGATGAAATGCATAAACGGGTTAAAATTCGGTAAAAAGGTAACGAGTCGAAGGCTTAGAAGTCTCAAAATTTCTTATGTTGGATGTAGGATTTTAAATCCATTAGATGGAGGATTAAATTACGGACGCGTAGGAAAAAGAATCGGGTAAAACGGATCAATAATGAAGAAGTTATGGTCGTTTCCGTGAAATCAGGTCGTGCTGGGTATGTACAGCATCAGCTGAAGGCAACAGGCTGTGAAAAACAGGGCTAGGCGTGACGCCTAGGCCCTTGGCGTCACGCGAAGCCCCCTAACTCCGAAATTTTTTTAAATTTTGTCATTTTAACCCCTGTACTTGTTTGAACTTAATATTTGACTATCAAAACTAACTTTTAAGTTGGTTTTGATCATAGGTGAATGCCAAGAGTGCACGGATGAAGATCAAGCGACGGGCAAGAACCGAACACGATCACGAAATAAGCTTCCGCACTATGTATCGTTATTATGTTAAACGACGAACGTACACATGATATGTTGTATAATTTTAAATTGTAAAAAGTTTTAATAAACTCGTAATTTCCAATGCATATGTAATCTTAATTACATGATTGTTTTACGTAAATGATACGTTAAACCTTAATTTATAAGAACGGGTGTTACAGAAGCTCAAAGCGTTAATAAGGAATCTTGCAAGTTCTAGGCGTCTAAAGTCTGTTGAACAATGTTTATGTTTTAAGATCCGCCTGTGGATCCTTTACTTTCCGTTGTAATACTTTGATATTACTTTATATTCGGATTGTAATATATTTATCTTTTGCTTCCGCTGTGCATTTATATATTGTGTTGTTTGACTATGATGATCTCAACTACGTCACGATACTCCCCACCGGGCCCACAGGTAATACGTGGAAATACCGGGGTGTGACAGGTTGGTATCAGAGCCAACATTGAGTGAATTAAACACTAGCCTTTTGTGTTTAGTCTCAATGACACATTAGCACATTCCTTGACCTTCTGAGTCTAGACTTAACATAGGAATACTCTCAATCCTAATCTGGAAATTATTGCTTCCAAATTTTTTTATATATTGGATACGTCGCCAAGCGAAGAAGCTGTATTAGAATTTCTCCTCATCCGGAGCCTTGAAATGCTGAGCTTCGTACCGCGACTAGGATAAAACGTACATCCAGGGAGAAAACATTCAGAGATAAAGTGAAAACTCCTTTTGCTGAAGATCGTATCTTTAATAAGTCCTTATAAGGACATGTTTATCTTTTAGTCCCTTCATGGACAACATCATTCCTTTCAAGTCCCGTTAGGGCAATTATATACTGCTTTTAAAATCATTTGAATATTTTATCTAAATTCCATTTTTATCATTTTATATGAATATAATATATGAAATAAATCAAATTATTATTCCTTTTCATAATTGATCTACCAGTATATATATTGAAAGAATCTTAAAGGGTAAAACCTAGCTTGAATGTCATTAAAGACCTAGCTATGATGGTAAAACCTGTTTAGAAGAGATTCATTTTCTTGTTAACATCCGAAAACATGTTAACACTCCTGCCAACAGTGATGCGATAAAATCACACTTGTCATCTTTATAATGGGAAATTCCAAACCCTTATCTAGCCTAGTGATTTAGAAATCATGGCTTAAATCATCAAATGAAGATGATCATATTATAAACATCCATTAGTGATGAAGTTCCTACGGGCCAAACTTGTTGTCCGATAAGACAACGTCAGTGGCGGTCTTTGACCCCCGTCTAAAGATCTTGGACTACATCCAAGCATAATAGTTTGTATGATCAATGCGATCCTGACTAATATCATTAAATGAAGACAGTTGATGTCTTTAACTCTCTGTCAAGAAAAGGTAATGAAATATGTTCAAACCTTAATGCCTCGACTCTCTGAAGTCATGGCTTATAAATTTAAAACTGTCCTTGTGACTAGGCCTTTTGCGCCACTTTAATATCCTTAATGTTTTATAACTAGGGTAAATTATAATGAAAATACTAATTAAATATAACTAACAAATTAAACAATATGGTTTATATTACCATGGTTGATGAATCATCAAAAATGATGATTCCATAATAACCTCTGAATAAATAATTGTCATTATGTATGTAGCAATCAAGCTACATGGCTGGATCAGATGAGGTTAACAGCCACCCGAGGGAGAATAATGATGCTCCCAGAGTTAATATAACTGGTGCGGAACTGCAGGCATTAATAGATAATGCCGTTACACGAGCTCTCGACAGACAGTATGATGAATCAAGTGATACACACTCTAAGACTCTATATGTGGCTCGCAGTAAGCCCCCTTCTAAATCACATGAGTCAAGGGAAGACGATGTTCGTAACTCGTCAAATCAAAGGAGTGTTCCGTCTAGACAGATGGTGCTTCATCAAGAGGCACCAGTTAAGACCTGCTCATATAAATATTTTGTCTCCTGCAAGCCCAGAGACTTTACAAGAGAAAAAGGAGCCATCGATTGCATGACGTGGCTCGATGAGATGGACACCATTATAGATATTAGTGGATGTGCAGAGCAAGACATTATGAAGTTTGTTTCACAATCTTTTAAAGGAGAAGCTCTAGCTTGGTGGAGGTCACTGATCCAAGCTACTGGGAAACACCCTTTGTACAACATGACTTGGGATCAGTTCGTTGCTCTTATCAAAGAAAATTACTGTCCTCAACATGAAGTTGAGAAAATTGAGACTGAATTCTTGACATTAGTCATGAAGAACCTAGATTGTCAAGCATACCTTACAAGTTTCAATACCATGTCTCGATTGGTTCCTTACTTGATCACACCGGAACCAAAGCGAATAGCTCGCTTTATTGGGGGTCTAGCCCCAGAAATAAAGGCAAGTGTGAAAGCATCGAGACCTACTATATTCAGGTCAGCGGCAGATCTGTCGCTATCTCTCACACTCGATGTGGTCAGAAACAAGGCTGCCAAAGCCTCTGAAGATGGAAAGCGTAAAAGGGAGGATGAAAATTCTCATCGCTCCGATAGGAAGACAAGGAGGAACTCTGAGGATAAGAAGAGTTCCGGGTTTAAGGAAGACAGCCAGCAGTCGGGTGAGAAGACCAGGTGCAAAACCTGTCGGAAATACCACCTCGGGAAATGCAGATTTGAATTTCAGCCTCTACCTTGTGGAATCTGCAAGTCTAAGGAACATAAAACCTTGGATTGCAAGAAGCTGAAAGATGCAACCTGTTATGGTTGCAACGAGAAGGGGCATATCAAGACTAACTGCCCTAGGAATCAGAAGAAGTCTGAAGAGGCCAAGAAAGCAAACGCATGAGCCTTCCAGATGAATGCCCAGGAGATGGTGCAGAATGATAACTATATAGCAGGTACCTTTCCTAATCAAGCAGTTTATGCAGAAATTTATTTGATGCTGGCACATATGATTCTATAATGAATGATAAATGTTGAGAACTGTTGCCTCCGCCTGATTAGGACTCCGGTCATTTAATGCGAGGTAGAAATTTGCCGATGATACTTTAGAGAATGCTCCAACAAATCTTAGATTGATATTTTATATCTATTGGAATCACTCTTTTCTGATACCCTTATGGCAAGCTTTAAAGCTATCCAAATTCATCAATATAATAAAGACAGATGTGACATTTTGATCCCCTGTCAAAAAGATGATGGATTAGGTCCAAACCTTAAATGCCATTGATGGTCTTTTGTGACCTAGGCTAAATATAATGGATATATATATTAAATGACATTCATTAAGTATGTTAGTACTATATTAGCCTATATGGTCTATTGATACCATGGTTAGTATATGTAAGGCCATCAGGATGAAGAATAGCAGTTGTTAGATTGCAACTAAGAAATCGTTTTATTGGTGTTAGGAACCAATATTGAGTATGGCAAACTCAGATAAGACAACCGTTAATCATGTTATGGATGATGCGACACATGCCAATGATGCTACAATTGTGAACCTTAGAATTTCCAAAGATGTTCTTCAAACTATGATAGACGCAACTGTTGGAAAAGCTGTGAAGAAGGCTGTGAAAAAGTTCAAGGAGCCCCCTGCTACTCGCTCCAAATTTTATCTAGTACAACATTTCCTTACTCATAAGGAGGATCTTGTTCATGCCTCCAATGCAAAAGATGAGCTAAAAAGGAAAAGGGAGGAAGATAACTCCCAGGGCTCTAAGAAGAAGAACTAACAAAAGTCCAACCAGAAACCAGTATGCAAGACCTACAAGAAGCGCCATTGTGGGAAGTGCAGGTTCGAACCAAAATCCTAATCGCAGCCAAGGGCTTGTGGGATCTGCAAATCAAGGACTGCAAGGACATGAAGAATGCAGTCTGCTTCGGCTGTAATGAGAAAGGCCACATTAAGACCACGTGTGTAACACCCTTGTTATTATTTTAAGGTTTTCGTATAGTTTACGGAAATGAACATGTAATTATAATTACATGTACTTTGAATAATACGGTTAATTTAAATCTTTTACAAATGAAGGTTTATGTACATCATAATGAATTTGAGTTCGTCGTTTAAAAGTTACGACGAAATATCATGCGGAAGCTTTTAACTTTATCGTGTTCGGTTCTTCTTCGAGCTTGATCTTCATCCGGGCACTCTTGGCAATCACCTATGATCAAAACCAACTTAAAAGTTAGTTTTGATAGTTAAATAACAAGTTTAAACAAGTTATATGGGTCAAACAAACAAAATTAAACGTTTTTCAGGTTCAGGGGGGCTAGGCGTCACGCCTAGGGGCTAGACGCCCCACCTAGCCCCCTTTTTGGCAGAAAGTTTTTATTATGTTGCTGCATATTCTCAGCATAACCCGATTTCACGGAAACGAGCATAACTCTCTCGTTTTTAATCCGTTTTACCCGATTCTTTTTCCTACGCGTCCATAATTCAATTCTCCATCTTATGGAGTTAAAATCCGACATCCGGATTAACAAAATTTCAGACTTTTAAGTCTTCGGCTTACTACCCTTTTTACCAAATATTGACCCGTTCATGATTTTATCACACCAACATGTTTGTTTGATCTTTAAACTCATGAAATTCATTATTTCAATATCTCCTATCATATTAATCTCAAATCACGGTTTTCTTACATAATAAAATCCCGTTTACGCTTAAATGCTTATTTTGACCCGTTAAGGGTTTTTACGCATTTTAGTCTAGAACTTGTGCTTTTCTTTTGACGCTACAAAAATTCCATGTCTAATTAACTACAAATATTCCACCACAACTATTTTGTGGTGGATTTAACATATGAACCCCTTTTTCCCAATTTTACCCATCGGTTGGTCATTTTTCGCAATTGACTATTTCTAGGCGTTCGACCCACAAATGTTTTTGCCTAGAACTTTTATACACATCTAAGGGTTACAAACTCATAATATAAGTTTCTAAAAAACCTCTAAGGGTCGTTTACACTGTTTACCTATTAAGGGCTCTTTGGTCACATTTAATCCTTCATTTTTGCAATGAAGGATTTCAGCTAGATATTTGACCTTCTTTGCACTTTTAACTATAAGTCCACATATGCGTACCTGGCTCGGGTCATAGCATTGACCCGTTTACATACCTCTTGCTTTAAATTTTCTAATTAAAGCAACGCAACACATGTTATTTCCTGTAATCACAAAACTCAACAAGTAGTCTTCAATTATTAATGTCAAATGGTATTAACACACCATTTGACCCGTTTAGTCGACATGACCATTTATCAACGTATGATGGTATATTAATTTCATCATGCTCCTTGAACCAATTCCGGTTCGCGCCGTGAGTTTTACTACATAAAAGACATTTTCTTAATGTGTCCGGCCCGTTATAACTTTTACCAAATGGTGTCTTTATTTTTTTTTGTTATCACTATTATTTTAACTATTAATTTGACCCATTTGGTTGTCGAGTGAATTCCATCACCTCATTGACATACCAACTCAACCATTTTCGCTATATCAACTTTAAACATATTTTAACTAAGCTTGTCTGTATAAATGTAACGAGACAACAAGTCGCGTACCTTAAAGCGTTCCCTTCAAGCGCATGTCCACTCCGGTCTGTCCGCTTGAAAACTCGACTCCTTTGTCTATAGAGTTCAATCAACGATGTGTTTAGAACTCCATTCATGACGTATAACTCATATTTCACAATGTCATTCGAATATGCGTTTTTATTCGAAACTTAACATCTTAGCTTTCTCTTAGGCGTTTTAACAAACACCTTATGGGCAGAAATTTACATGATTCATTATCAAGTTCATAACTTGTCATATAGCCAAATTTAACATCAATCGGTCTATTTTATATAAAGGTTAACATCAATAAATCAGAAATCGCTTCATAAATATCAAATTACACTAGAATAACATTTGAAATCCTAGTGTTCATCAAGTTCACAACAACCCACTAATCACCTTCAATGGTGTTCCTGAAATTTACTACAATTAGGCATGATTTCATCATATACTTGTTTAGGGTTTACTCCTAGACACTATATTGTTCCTATTCCATCCAATTAACAAACATGCATCATCAAATTTCTGATTTCCCAAATTCATGAGAATTTCAAGTAGAGGATTTTTATGAATTTTCACTGTTGGTGCATTTGAATTTGACCTAGTTCCGCTCATTTGGACTTAACTGGTTTCGCTCATTTGGACACTACTTGTTTCGCTTTTGTGAACAACAAAGATTTGTTTGGATTGTTTAGAAAAATGACAATGAGGATTGATGACCAGGAAAACAATGATCTTAAAAGGTTAAATGATTGGTATCGAGGATATTTCAGTAGTTCCTATCAGAAATTGCCCAAAGAGGTTTGGAGTAAACGTTTCGAATGTTTTCTGAGTAAGGAAGATGAGAAATTGGATGATTTGGAAAAACATTTTGATCGTTTGATTGACTATTTGAAAGAAAATCAAATAGTAATATCAGAAGCTGAAATGGTATCAAAGTTTGCTAATGGATTACCTGCTGAATGGGATGTTTTTTTGAAAAATCTGAGAGAAAATTCAAGTTTTTCAAAATTATCTCTGAATAAATTCATCAGTAAACTGAAAAATCATGATTATGAACTTTATCAAAAGAAGAGAGATGTGTTGGATAAGATAAAAATGAATTTAGAAGATTTGAATTTAGACGTGATATATGAAATAAACAAAAGAATCAATGTTTGTTGGGCAGCGAAAAGAAATTTGATGTATGATATGAAAAGGGGTTGTTATATTGATGATAATGGAAATTCTATTGATCTTGTTACAATCTTTGATGCAGGTACATATAAGATAGAGAAAGAACAAGATTCAAAGAATGAAGAATCAGTGAAGAATGAATCTTCAAATTCTGAATCAGTGTGCTCCAAATGTGACAACTTTAAGACTGACAATGACAAACTCTTGAAGGATGCGGAAAGTTTGAAATCGGATGTCAAGAAGTTGAAAGATGAGAAGCAAACTGATGTAAAACAGATTCTGGATTTACAGGGAAATTGTGAAAAGCTAAAAGCTGAAAATGTTAAACTGTTAAATGATTTGAACAGTTTGACATCAGAAAACAAGAAGATGAAAGAAAAAGTAAAAAATTTTGAAGAGAAAATTAAAAGTTTTGAAAATGAAAAATCAAAGATTGAAAAAAGATTTTCAAAGTCAAATAAAAATTTTAGAAGATGAGAGAGATATGTTTGGTAAAAACAATCTTGAAAAACAAATTGAAATCAATTCTCATCTTGAAAAGATTATTCGACTTGAAAAAGAGGCCATAATGTGCTCAAAAGAAAATCAATGAATGGGAAGAAAAGTTGAAGGTGTTTGTGAATACTTCAACTATTCCTTGCCCAAAATCTGTTAATTCAGATCCAATAAGTGACGATGTCACAAACTTTGACAATGTCAAAGTTGAAGATTGTGATGAGAAATCTGATGATGAAAAAGATAAAAGTGAAAAACAAAAATTGTTTTTGAAATTAAAAGAAAAATTCCAAGAAACTGTTCTACGATCGACTAAAAAGGTAGAATGCTCTAAGAAAAAACCTTTGAAGAAGAAAGTGGAACAGAAACAAAAAATTAAAAATGAGGAAAATGTTCAAAAAGATAATAAAAGCTCATCAGATCGATCATCAAATCGCAATGAAAAATTACAAAAATCGAAAAATGAAAACTCTAAAATTGTTTGCAATAAGTGGTGCAGGTTGGACTACAGTGCTCAAAAGGCAAATCCAGCAAACTTGAGGAAGGAATATCACCAAGCCAAACAGTGCTTTGATTTGAGCATTTGGGCTGAAAATGGTGATTGGTACGATAACAGAGTGTGTTACCGATGTGGTTATCAAGGACACATTGCTGTTAACTGCCAAGGTTGGAGTTATGAGACGAGGAGATGCTTTAACTGCAACATCAGAGGTCACATTGCCAGAGATTGCCCAAGGAGATCAAATGAAAGATTGAGGGTTAATTCTCAGAAGATGGCAAAGATTCCAGTCAACGTCAAGCTCAAAGAACAAAAGGTTCAAGAACCTAAAGTTCAAGAAACGAAAATGAAGCTTTCTCAAGGGCAAAAAGACAGACTGAGGAAGAAGAGGAAGAAGGCGAGAGAGTATCTCGAGAAGATCTTGTCCTCGGGTTCACCGAACAGATCGAATAAGAGTTCTGATGAATCAACTTCCTCGATTGCAAAGTCAAGCAAGACGAATTCATAGGATACAAATCTGAGGACAAAAGAAGAAAAGAAGAAGAAGAAAATGGTCGGCGATGAATCTGACTCGTCGAAGTCAGACAAGCCACCTTCAGGCGATGAATCTGACTCATCAAAGTCAGACAAGCCACATTCAGGCAATGAATCTGGTGTGGTAAAGCCAGAAGAGCCATGGATTGAGGTAAAAGTTGAGAATTCTGATTTAACAATGGATGATGCAAATTTTCCACCATTGTTGAACAAGAATTCTAAATCACCCAAGGACCGTCAGGCTTGGGTGAATCTGTTTAAATAGAAAAACCTGACTTGCCGGAGTTCTCAGGTTGGTAAGCGTGGAACATGAATCGGCATTTTTCTTGAGAAATTCACGATTGTGATATTTCGATTTAAAAGTGGTAAATCAGGGACATTAAATTGTACTTGATTTTCTACAAGTGATGTTTGTGGATTGATCTTACAAATGTTAGTTTTTACAAGTGGTTGAAGAGAACAAAGTGATGAAAGATCCCCGAATTTGTGAAAAGACACACAAAACTTATTTTCTAGAAAAACCATTTTGATTAAAACAAACTTAAGTGTTTTGAAATCACTATGGGAAAATATTTTGTTGTGAGGGGGAGTTCTGATTGTTTATGCCAGGTGGATGGAGAATTGAAGTGATTCTCATCATGTTGTCACATTTCTTGTACAGCTTGTTTTTCAAATTTTCCCAGAAAATCAAAATTGAAACATATTTTGATTTTAGGGGGAGTAAAATTAAAAAAAAAATTGAAAATGTCAAAACCATTGAAAAATTTAAAAATGAGTTTTGTTGAAACAAGAGGAAATGGTAGAAAATCAGTGGACTATCACAGCATGCTAAAGAAATGTACAGTCTAAAATGTGATAAACGGTCTCACTAAAGATGTGACGATAGGCTCAGCTAGACTAGTAGATTTGCGATAACGATACAAACTTAAATGAAAAAGCCTAGTTCTAGTGGGAAACATGGTTGAAAGCATAGTACTTAGTTTTGTCCTTCTTGACTGTGTGCCTACTCGGTAATCGCTGATTGTCGAAAGACATAAACTGGTTAAGTTAGTGAACTTTCACAACTTTGCTGAAAACTGTGATTGTGCATTTTATTTTGCAAAGATTTAAACTTGTTTTATTTCTTTATTTTGTTTAAGCATCGGACATCCTCTGCGTATACGTGAGTATCGACCTGGATGTTGTTGCCTAAATGTTCTGCTTTATTTTCTTTGGTGTTTCGTTTAAGCTTTGGATCACCTCTGCGTATACGGAAGTATCGACCTGGTGGTTAAAGCCTAAACAACTTCAACTTATTTTTATTTTCTTATTTTGTTTAAACATTGGACTTTCTCTGCGTATACGGAAGTATCGACCTGATTGTTAATGTTTAAACATTCTGTTTATTTTAACACAAATCACAGTTGATAAAAGTTTAAAGGCATTATTTGAGTCAGTGTATTGCATGATGAGGGGATATGCTGAGATCGTGGGGTCCATAAGAATTTAATGCTATCTAAATATATCTTAACATATCGGTAAGCATTTCGAAAGTTTTTAGATTGAGTTTAAGTGGACAACTATATCGTCAATCAATGTGAATCGTTTAGAGCTTAAAACGATTAAGAGTTTAACGGTGCTTGTGATTTGTCTAAAAACTGATCTGATCCTCTTTCGCAAACTCACAAAAATATGTTTGTACATATTTCATTTCTGCATTTAATTTCTGTTATTGCGTTTGTGTTTCATAGTTTGAAAAATCCAAAAAGATTTTCGACAACTGATGTTGAAAAGCTGATATTCAAAATCTCAAAGGCTAAACAAGATTAACAGTTGGGTTGGTTAAATGGTTTGAAATGTTTAGTTGATTCATTAAGTTGAATCACAACATTGTTTTGTTTGTAATAGAGTGTTTGAGATGTGCAGGTTTCTGATCCTGTTGCTACGAAAGCCAGGAGATTAATCAGAACCTAAGGAGAGCTTAAACTTTAAAAACCAGGATTTGATTTCAATGGTGATAACAAATTCCAGACGGCGATCCCAGCTCGATGAAAGGGGGAGTTTGACGAAAGTTAGAACCAGAGAAAGATCCGGGTATATGATTCCAGGAAGAGTTCCTGAAGAAGACCGATCGAGATTGAAGAGTTGTCATGTTGAAGACTCTCACTGAAGATTCTGTCAACATTCAAGGGGGAGTCTGTTGGTGCAGTTGTCTGTCGACTACATCTTAGTTCGAGTCTTAGGTTAGGGCTTATTGTATGAGAAAACATGAGATTGTATGTGTTTAGTATATTAGGTTCGCTCATATGGTCATAAGCTTGGAGGTCCGCTTATTTGAACATTAGTGAGGAGATCCACTTATGTGTCAATAATGTAGGTCCGCTTATATGGACATGTCCATATAAGCGAACCACCCTGGCCTATATATAGGTGACATATGAGCGGAACTAGGTGAAGTTAGATGGTGTTACAGCGAAGCCCTGCCAGTTTGTCTCCAGAGCTTGTATATTGTTAGCATATCAATAAAAGAGACGTTAAATAGTGAAATCAAGCTAAATAAAGACTGAACCAATGAATTCCGCCTCTGATTCAGTCTGAGCACTCTTCTGATCGACTCGTCAGGTCGTATAACGTTCCTACATTCACATACCTTATGATCTCCTTTCAATGGGGATCACTAATCCGGGTTCGGATTTCGTTTTAGGGCTGATCTTGACCTTCAATTTGTGGATTTAAACAAGAACTAGGGTTGGAGTTCTTTCCCTTGGTCGCCCCTGGCTTCTGGTCGAATTCAGACACTCACAATTGTGAGTGTTTGAGTTTTTTTTTTCTTGATATTAGTTTCAAGTTAAACACTTTTGGTCCCTCTAGTTTCTTTTGATCAAATGAAGCTATATCTCACCATTAGTCACTTAATCACATGCTACTAACTAGGTTAATTACTCCTAGTTACTTTAACGGGTTCGGGAAATTATAACCCGTTATGTTTTAAGTCCCGTTAATTTGGCCTTTTTATATACATTGTTTTCTCAAAGTATTTATTCCCCTTTTTAATTAATATTAGGTTTATTTATTTGAGTCCTAATATTTATCGGGTTAATTTTTACCACTAACGGTATTTTACCCGTCTTTACTATTAACGTGGTTTGATTACCAAACCCGTTTTTGGGATGTTACAACGTGCCCTAAATCTGTCAAAGGAAATGCGGCTAAGGAAGGGAAGCCTAGGAATGTTAGCGCTTAAACTCTCCTAAAGAGTGTCGGGAGTAGTCCATATCAATAATAACGTTGGGTACGTTCTTTAAAGTATAAATGCTAAGAAGTCTGTTTTAATTCGGATACCAATAAATCCTTCATAAATTGTAAGTATATTAGACTTTTAAAAATCTATCACAAGAACCCTAGATATTAAGTGTAAGGTAAAACTTACGGACGAAAATCATAGGAACCATTTCTTCTATTTCTGTCAGAAATCTTCAGTCATAAAATTCTAATGTACCCTCTCACCAGATAAAGTACATTCGCATGTAATTGATATCTCTTTGATCCCTATTTGATTACGAATACCAAATGGTATGACAAAACCGCCGTATGAGAATTGATGTATCTTAATAAGTTCCATAGATTGCTTCCATGCCTGATCAGTATGGAGGTTTAATGCATGGAACCACAAAGATATTTCAATGGTCACACGGTATTAAAGTCAGCTAATGGTATTCAAAGAAGATATCTAGAAAATGGAATTTTCCAAATAAATGTTCCTTGATAAAGGAGTCTGTGGACTCATAGCATGAATGTGACACTTAATTGACACCAGCGATGGTGGATGAATTGGAGCCTGAGATATGGAAAATCTCTGTAACCTCCTTGTACCTTGATTTTCTCCTGAGATTACCTTGTTTACCTTCTGAGAAGCAAGTAGAGTTAAGATTTATATCCCATATAAGGCTGTATCATTATGAAATTTTTCCTAAACGGCTAGTACCATCATTGGAGGAATCACAACCCTGACTAAGTAAGTTTTAAAATATAGGTTCTTAAAGCCTAACTCAATATTCTGAAAATTCGATATTGCTAATTAAGAAAGACGGTTCATTTTGCTTATGCAATGATTACCGCAACCCCATTTAGGCAACAATTAAGAATTTGCTATCAGCTGCCCAGGATCGTCGATTTGTTCGACTAACGACAAGGATTAGCTTTCCTTAAAATTAATTAAGCAGTGGTTGGAATAACCATCTCACCTTAAGATAAGCTTTTCTATAATGGTTGATATATAAGCATCAAGGCTGCTCCTTTGGAGACCTTGTATAGATGGAATGTTAAACATCTATTGTTAGGACAATAGATTGGTAAGTCCAATATTCAGGATCTGAAAGTTGCATTGGAAACAACAAATAAGATCATACAAATCCCTAATCATCTGTAAGATGCCAGTATTCAGCAGAAAATCAAGGATTAATGAAAATAGCAAATCTCCTAAATTCTTGTTAAGGAATAAGGTTCAACAAAAGATATCACCCAGGAAGGGTGTGCCAAGTTGTAATTATCAGGTTAGTTAAGCTCTGAATATATAAAGTCATTCGAAAGATTCGAATATATCAAGATTAAATAGCTTACGAGCTAAGTCCTAATTAAGGAGCTTGGTAGAACGCGCAATGTGCCCCACACTAATGATTTAAGGACGTGTCACCAATAAGTCGAAGAGCACTATCACATAATGATATACAGATTTATGATATGATGAGCAACCTGTGTCGATTAAGGATCGACAGGATTAGAAGCTCCAAAAAGATACATGTACCTATTATAAAGGTCAATTGGAGTGCCTTAGAGGCTCAAAGGTACTGGGGAAGATTAAGCCCAATATAAGACAGAAAATACTTCCTTTACTTTAACAAATCTCAAGGTCGAGATTTCTTTTAAGGGGGTGAGGATGTAACACCTCGAAAATTCACGTCCTATAATGTATTAACACGTGTCATAAGCTTGAACGTGTGAAAGAATACTCTAGAGGGACTAAAGTTGACAAACATGAAAAGTATGTGAATATAAGGGTTCAAAATTTTAACAATGGATAAATATACTTTACAATGACCCTACATGATGTTTATACCCTTAAACAAATGAATCATGGATCATACGAAGCTAACGGTGAAAGAAAGTGGGAGATTACAAACTACAAGGGTTGAATGTGTCAACATGTTTAAGGTGTACCTCTGAGTGACCTTTTAGCAAACCTGAATCCTTGTAACGATTAATTATGCTCACTAGAATACATGATAAAAAATTCACCAAGTTTCGTTATCATATGAGAAAGTTATGATAAAATTCGTATACGAGGGGTTAAAAGCGTCAACGCTGAAATTTAAGACTTTTCGGTGATCGTATGAATAATCGGGGACCTAACAAAATTGGTTTATGACTTGGAGTCCTTAAAAGTTAAGTTTGGGGGTCACAAGTGCAAGAAAGCACCTTAAAATCAAGTCTAGAAGTTCAGGGGCTAAACGTGTCAACTTTTAAAGATTTCTGGTGAGCTGGCTGGTCCTTACGGACCGTATGCTGGGAGTCTTATGGTCCGTAAGCTACTCCCAGATGCAGCAACTCGGAAAAATGGTTGTTCAGCCCATGTAACGACTTATATCGCCATTGTACACTTCCAAGAGCTGCCTAAACAAATTCTTAGGCCTTAGGGACACTTGTTAATCATCAGGGATCATGTATAGCTTTGTTTGTCATGATCTTGATGGATCAAGAACACTATATAAGGCCCTCATGTTTATAACATTGTGATCATTCCTTCCATCTGCACTTGTGGAGCTTCCTGGAGCATAAGAGCAGACCCAAGTTATCTCTAATAGTGCATTAGACTTTGGTAAGTGCCCTTAACCTTCCTTAGTTGAGTTTTGCTTAGTTTATAGCTTAAAAGTCAAACCGTCGTAATTAACGTTTGACTTAGCGATTAATCATTAATGGTCCAGTGATTAGTCGAATTGAAGGTAGTTATAGGTTGGTAATACTGTGGGTAATAAACCCTTAAAAGGGCACCCTCTGATTTCCGCTCTAACTAGATCAAATGTCGGGTCAAAGTTTGTATTAAAAAGTCAACAGAAACTTAATTTGCAAATTAACATGTAATTAGCAATGTAGAAGGCATGTAACCTATTTTGCCACTCATATAACTCAGTAATAAATGTAAGAACATGTCTAAGCATGTTCGACCCGACAATTTTCTGTTTAAACCCGGTTCGGAACCGAAAGTCGCAAAACTTTGACTTTTGCTTGGACTTCAGTTCTGACCCGATTTAGATAGGTTTGGAAATGCCTTAGAGCTTCATTAGGACCAGATTACATGTTGGTATAACCCTCTGTGGTTGGTTCGTAGATTACCCGATTCGTTTACACGTTTCCGTTAAATGCTTAAAGTTGACCATAATGCCCTTTTGACCATAAAACAAGAATTCAGGAAATGTGAGAGGACAATAATCTTTGCTACTGATTTATAAGCTTGTCCCTAAAATTTCACATCAGTTGGTGGTCTAGATTAGGAGCTATACTCAATAGCGCACTTAAATAGCTTTTTGTTAATTAAACGGCGCAATTAGCGTAAAGCCTATCTAAACCCAATTTTTGACACCAAACCTTTTACCCACTAATGTAATATAATATTTCGGGATTTTTAAAGATTTTTAACCTACTCATAACCTGAGGTTATGGCGTTGATTCGGTAAATACCGCTTTTAACCTTTTTGTCCATAAAATGAGTTCTACATAGTATTTTGACACCAATCCAATTGCTACTGATTTTATTTATTAAATAAATGAAGTATTTTGAACTTTATAACCTGATCAAAAAACTCAGATTTCCTATATAACCCGGAAATCGCTTAAAATGGCTTTTTACGCGTATTAAACACCTAGTATGGGTTTAAAACCATTTTTTTCATATAAGACTTATCACCAACTGATATGACCATTAAATTAAGTTGTTTTACTGATTATTTCAGACCCGAGTCTCAGAATTAAAATTAATCTCTTTTATAATCTTTTAAATGACCAAAATACCCCTACGGGGCTTATATTGAGATTAAACTCGTTTTGGGCATAATGGAAGGTATCCTACTGATATAACAACATATTTAAGGCATATTAACTTTGGAAACATGTATAGGACTCTTATGATTACCCGTTACGCTTCTTACGCATTCGGTTCCGTTTATGTAACTAATTTGCATAAATTAACCGAAACTGGTCAAACCTTATCGGTTGTATCTCAAAATCCGGAATGTGTTTAGATTACCCATATTATGCAAGTCTTCAAACTTGTCGGGTCTAAATCACCTCCTATTCCGGTCTTCGCTTAATCGTGCGTTTGAACCGAATCTTTCTTTAAAACTAACCGGTCTAAGTTTAGGCTTAATTAAAGACCCGTTAGGAATCTGATAGGTTAATAAAACCTTCGTTCCAGATTAAGAGCCCCAGTAGAAGTACTTATGCTTGCTGATTTGATATACGGCTGGGATTGAATTTATATTTAGCTCAGGTAAATAGTCTTAACTTATTTTCCCTATACGGGCTTGGGATACGGTATTATAATAATGCCGCTTGGTCAGGTATTGAATGTTTAATCGTATTGTGATTAAATTATTGAGGTAACCCGCTTTAATCTGTATTGTTTGAAATAAAAGCCTTTAGGGGTTAATGACCATGTCCCAGATATCCTTGACATCATTGTATTATAAAATGGTCACGTCTTAAGCACGGGGTGTAGGCATACACCTAACAGTTGCATAAGGGAAACGGTATCCCACTCTCTTGTGGGCATATGCTTGTGGCGTGTCTGTTAATCTTGACTCGGTTTCTACATCGGGCCCTGAACGTACAACGAACATGTAAATCTGTATACAAGATTATAATATAATTGTCCCAAGTTTTAAAAGATATGTTGTGCCTTGTGCATCCAAATCAATTATATTAAACCTTTTCAAATGAGTCGGTTAATTGTATTTACCAGTGTAAACTGACGTATTTTCCAAAAAGGTTAAGTGACAGGTACTGAACATAATTGGCTGGAAGCTCAGGGCGTTAATAAGGAATCTTGCAAGTTCTAGGCGTCTAAAGTCTGTTGAACAATGTTTATGTTTTAAGATCCGCCTGTGGATCCTTTACTTTCCGTTGTAATACTTTGATATTACTTTATATTCGGATTGTAATATATTTATCTTTTGCTTCCGCTGTGCATTTATATATTGTGTTGTTTGACTATGATGATCTCAACTACGTCACGATACTCGCCACCGGGCCCACCGGTAATACGTGGAAATATCAGGGTGTGACAAAAACAATGTTAGGCCAGTTTGCACGTATAAATACTTTATGGAGTGCAAACCAATGGAGTTTAATGGAACTGAAGGACCAAACGGGTTTGTGAAATGGATCGAGAAGTCGGAATCGGTCCTTAATATAAGTAATTGTCCGGGTAGCTGTGCGGTAAAGTATACAGATTGCACTTTTACTGACCACGCTTTGAACTGGTGGAATGCTATTTTGCAATCTTGCGGGCAGGATGCGATTAATGCTATGATTTGGGATGATCTTAAGATACTAATGAGAGAAAATTTCTGCCCAATCCACGAAATTCAGAAACTCGAGCATGAGTTTTGGAACCTGCCGATGCAAGGTGCGGATCATGCAGGTTACACAAATCGCTTCAATGAACAGGCACGCATCTTGCCAGATATGGTTCGACCGGAGTCCAAGAGGATCGAGAGGTATATCTGGGGACTGGCCCCGGAAGTAAGGAGTATCATTAATTCGGTGGAGCACCTGACCATGCACGAAGTGGTAGCTAGGCCAGGCACAGTTACGTACGACATGGTTAGACGCAAGGTTTTGACAATGCCAGGAGAGCCGACAGGAAATAAGCGAGAGGCCCTGGAAAGTAGTCAAGCGGGGGCAGCCATACCGAAGAGGGGGAGAGCCACTAGTCAAAGCTACGCCATGACTACACCAACGGGAAACTCTGGTGGCTATAAAGGAACGACCCCAAAATGCAACAAGTGCACTTTGCACCACTATGGTGCATGTCGACCAGGGATCTGCCCGAGGTTCCATAAGAATGGACATTATACCCGAAACTGTAAGACACCATTGGAACCCAACCGTTTCCAAACCCTAAGGCCTCAGCTTCTTCAGCAATGACCTCAACCACCAATGCAACAGATTACCTACCCCTGTACTTGCTACGGATATGGCAGTACAGAGCACTTCCGAAGAAGCTGCCCAAAGTTTGCTCAACAGCCAGCAGGAAGGGATACGCAGGGCCAAGCTTCTACCTCAAATGCAGCTCGAGGTCGTGCCTTTATACTTGGGTCTGGTGACGCACGACAGGCTCCAAATGTGGTCTCAGGTACCTTCCTCGTTTCCGATCAGTATGCTTCAGTATTGTTTGATACGGGCGCAGATAGGAGCTACGTTTCCATTAATTTCTTACCCCTATTAAATATGCCGACTATTGAATTAACAAGTCCCTATTCCATAGAACTTGCTAACGGTAAACCTATAACTAGTCACCAAATCATTCGTAATTGTCCTTTAATTCTTAACGACCACCAATTCCTTATTGACCTACTACCGGTAGAGCTCGGAAGTTTCGATATAGTAGTGGGAATGGACTGGTTGTCCAAGTACAAGGCGCAGATTATATGTGAGCAAAAGATTGTTAGGATCCCTTTTCCTAATGATGAAGTTATTATGGTACAGGGAGAGAAGTCTGGTACCATATTAAACCTTATATCCCACCTTAAAGTGTTGAAATGTATACGTCAAGGATGTGATGTGTTCTTAGCAAGTGTAATGACGACCGAACCAGAAGAACAACGTATTAAGGATATCCCAGTAGTGTGTGATTACCCAGACGTGTTTCCCGATGAATTGCCCGGATTGCCACCCAATCGGCAAGTCGAATTCCGTATCGACTTAATACCGGGAGCAGCTCCAATTGCCAAAGCACCATACCGTTTAGCACCTTCAGAGATGCAAGAACTATCATCTCAGTTACAAGAACTGCTAGACCAAGGTTTTAGCCATCCCAGTTATTCACCTTGGGGAGCACCAGTGTTATTTGTGAAGAAAAAGGATGGAAGCTGTCGGATGTGTATTGACTACCGGGAGCTGAACAAGGTTACCATAAAGAATCGAAATCCTCTTCCGCGAATCGATGATTTATTTGTTCAGTTACAAGGAGCCTGTTACTTTTCCAAAATCGATCTTAGATCCGGTTATCATCAAGTGAAAGTTCAAAAGGAAGATATCCCTAAAACAGCCTTTCGAACTCGGTACGGTCACTATGAGTTCCTGGTTATGCCCTTTGGGTTAACCAACACAACCGCGGTATTTATGGACCTCATGAACCGAGTTTGTAAACCATATTTAGATAAATTCGTCATAGTCTTTATTCATGATATTTTGATCTATTCCAAGAGTATAAAGGAACACGAGCACCAATCACGAGCCATACTAGAGATATTGAGGAAAGAGAAGTTGTACGCCAAGTTTCAAAGTGTGATTTCTGGTTACAAGCGGTGCAATTTTTAGGACATGTGGTAGATCAACAAGGGATTCATGTTGACCCTAGTAAGATCGAAGCTATTAAGAATTGGCAAGCGCCTAAGTCTCCGAAAGAGATACGCCAATTCTTGGGATTGGCTGGATATTACCGTCGCTTTATTGAAAACTTTTCCTGCATTACTCAATCCTTAACTGCCTTAACACAAAAAGATCGAAAGTACGAATGGGGCAAAGAACAAGAAACAGCTTTTCAGCTGTTAAAACAAAAGTTATGTGAAGCTCCAATCCTGTCGTTACCCGAAGGCAACGATGATTTCGTCGTATATTGAGACGCATCTCGGCAAGGGCTCGGATGTGTCCTAATGCAAAGAAACAAGGTCATTGCTTACGCGTCTAGACAGCTAAAAGTACATGAAAAGAATCACACAACGCATGATTTAGAGCTGGGCGCAGGGATTTTTGCACTAAAGATCTTGAGGCATTACTTGTACGGCGCGAAATGTACAATTTATACAGATCACAAGAGCCTCCAACATATATTCGATCAAAAAGAGCTAAACATGAGAAAACGCAGATGGGTGGAGCTATTGAACGATTACGACTGTGAAATAAAATACCATCCAGGTAAGGCTAACGTAGTAGCCGATGCCTTGAGTAGAAAAGACGAGTAAAGCCACTCAGAGTGCGAGCTCTTGGGATGATTGTTCAAAACAGTCTTAAAGAGCAGATTCGTAATGCTCAAATGGAAGCTTTGGAGGAAGGCCAACTAAATAGTGAAAACTTACATGGAAATGAAGGGAATTGTGTGAGGAAACCGGATGAAGTGTTGTATTTCAAAAATAGGGTATGGATTCCTACTCTCCATGACCTACGTCAACTGGTTATGGATGAGGCTCATAAATCTAAGTACTCTATTCACCCCGGTAAAGACAAGACATACCGCGACCTTAAGGATTTTTATTGGTGGCCATGTATGAAAAAGGACGTAGCAGAGTACGTGAGCAAATGCTTGACTTGTGCCCGGGTTAAGGCAGAATACTAGAAACCCTCGGGAATGTTACAGCAACCCGAAATACCTCAATGGAAATGGGAACAAATCACGATGGATTTCGTGACCCACCTTCCAAAAACATCCCGAGGTCATGATGCGATTTGGGTAGTAGTAGATAGACTAACCAAATCGGCGCACTTTATTCCGATTCGTACTACCTACAACACCGAGAAATTAGCCGTGATCTACACGAAGGAAAGTGTAGCTAGACACGGGTTACCAGTTGCAATCATTTCAGATCGTGATAGTAATTTCACTTCACACTATTGGCAACAGTTACAAGAAGTTTTGGGGTCTAGAATAGACCTGAGTACGGCTTACCATCCCCAAACCGACGGCCAATCAGAACGAACTATCTAGACATTAGAGGATCTGCTTCGTGCTTGCACCCTAGACTTTGGAGGAAGTTAGGATAAGCACTTTCCCCTCATTGAATTCACTTACAATAACAACTATCATAGTAGCATACAAGCTGCATCGTACGAAGCACTATATGGCCGGAAGTGCAGATCGCCACTTTGTTGGGCTGAAGTGGGCGATACTCAACACACGGGGTCTGAACTAATTCAAGAGACGACAGACAAGGTGCATAAGATCCAAAGTAGACTGAAAGCGGCCCGAGATCGGCAGAAACGTTACGCCGATGATCGTAGGAAACCGTTGTCGTTTGAAGTAGGTGACAAAGTACTGTTAAAAGTGTCACCGTGGAAAGGAGTGATCAGGTTTGGCAAGACAGAAAAGTTGGCTCCGAGATACGTTGGGCCGTATGAAATTATTGCTAAGGTTGGATCCGTAGCGTACCGACTGAAACTACCTGATGAACTGAGCACAATTCACGATGTCTTCCACGTATCCAACTTAAAGAAATGTCTCATGGATGAAGCAACTATTATACCGTTAGAAGATGTGCACATTGATGACAAACTCCACTTTGTGGAGGAACCGGTAGAAATAGTAGCCGGAAAGACCAAACAACTACGTTATAACAAAGTCTCGCTGGTGAAAGTCCAGTGGAACTCGAAGCAAGGACCTGAGTATACCTGGGAACGGAAGGATGAGTTCCCTAGAAAATACCCACATCTCTTCCCTAACTAGACGAATTGAATTTCGGGGACGAAATTTCTAAACCAGGGGAGACTGTGACACCCATGACGAAACCAGGTACACCTTAAACGGTCCAAAACTGTAAAGCACATTTAACACTTTAATTTCGCAAAAACCCTAAAAAGATGTGTGACTTATATGCTTGATTAACTGATATCTGTTATGTCTCGGAGGCATCCGAGAACAAGGTATGACTAACATGACACTAATAAGGACCAACAGTGCGAAGTTGATGTCCTTATCCTTGAAACACGTGTTAAACAGGACTGTTCCGTTTAACAGCACTTTAAACCTTTGACGTTGATTATTAGGTTATCCGTAGCATTATTTAAGATTCCGAGTTCCAGAAACATCTTAATTTTGTGCCATAGACTGTGACATAAGGTTTGAGTCCAGTCAGAGATCGGGCACGCAAATCGAAGTAGCTGCCCGGTTAGGGAAACGCCTTCATTTCAGGAATAACATAAGGCAATCAAAAGTGCGAGGAACGATCGATCAAGCTTAAAAACACTTAAACCACCCTAATACGAGTCTTTTATGATTAAAACGTAACTGGGTTCGGATTTCAAGACGGTTATGCATGATTTTTAAAACCGAGTCTTTTGACACTAATTACACGTGAAACGGAGTCCGTCACGCAACTCGAGAACACGCCCGGGACCTGTAAACGAACCTCAACATTCAACGGAAGATAAACATCATGTTTTAGCACGTTATACGAAGCACGAGGTGGCCCTATGGGACCCACCCCCAAACCGCCCCCCCTTATTTTAATGTTTGTTTTTCCTTGTTATATTGTTTTTATTCTCATTGTCCTTTCATTTAACACAAAAATTCTGGTCTCCTTCAAGAACCATTAGCTGATCCTTCCATAAACCAACCTAAATCTAAGGTATCAACTTGAATTCATAAGGTTTTAAGCATGGTTTCTTGATTAAACATGGTTTAGGCCATGAAAACCTTTTTTTTATCCATGAATTTTGGAGTTTTAAACAAGTTTATAGGCTGAATAAGAACACCATGGGAATACCTTGGTGTTATATGGCAGCCATGGTTATAAATCTTTGGGTTTTGATACCCTAATTAACACCTATTCGACAGAAATCGCTTAACTAGTCGACTAACCAAAAAACAATGAAATAAAGCTTGATTGATCTAAGTTCTAGCATATTTGGATTGTAATTGATGTGTAGGTACTAAATATAGCCCACACATACTTCTGGACTCACAAGGAACGCTCGGAATCGAAGGAATCGCTAGGTATATGACCCGAAACTTGAATCTAGACTAGGCAGAATATTGTTCGGACTATAACTTGGTCCGTGATACTTGGATTGAGCTTAAATTTGGTGTGGTATTGAAGGGTAGTGTCAAGTAGATCCATGTAAATTTTTAGAATTTTTGGAATTTTGTACGATTTCTGGAAAATATACCAGACGGGTGCAATAAATCACCAAATTTTACAGAGAAACTAAGGAACATATGTGGAATTTTCTAGGAAAATTCGTAGTCTATTGGTTGAGTTTTGATTTGGGTTAAAAATCCGCGTTTTTTAGCGAATTTTCGATAGCCAGAAATACACCGAAAAGAAATCGGAAAAATCTTAAAATTTTTTGAGATGTTTCTAGAAACATAAGGGATGTCCAGGAATGTTTTGGGAATTTTTGGATCAATGATGGTAATTACTGTTAATTATGTGGTTAAATATGGTTTTATAAATAATTTATTTAGACAAGTAAAATGCCAAAATAAATTCCCAAAAATTTTTCCCATATTCTACAGATTTTTACTGAGTTATATAAAAATTTTCATAATTTTATTCAAAGTATGGATAAAATGGGAATTTTTGGGATTAAAAATGGGTTATTTTAAATCAATTTCGGCAGTTTACCGTGTAACGAACCTGCCGGAACTGGGAACAGACCCAACCCGAAAAATAATATAATTGAAACACGGGGAGTATTCCGGGAGATTTCAGGGCAGTTGGACACTCGGGGTGTGTCCAATACCATTTCGGGAAATCCCCGACGGTGGAAACGGAAACTCAAAATTGGGCAACATGTACTCCCCAAACACCCAAACTCCCTTAATGAAAAATTAATCATTCTTAAATAACAACGTATTGGCACTATTGGTATTCCCGTACCATTATCCGAACACGTTAAACTACTGACATTGACTGGCACGCGAACCGGTGCCCGGAAGCCAAACTGAAAACTAATACTACCCTGACCTCCATCACCATACATGTGTCCTATAGACTCAATCCGGGGTGAAAACTCCTGACCAAATCCAAGTTATAACCATTACCGACTTAGATACTGATTTGAGTCCTTACTTGCATGTGTGCTATTAAAGCTGATTTCGTTGATTAAACACTCTTTAGCCGAGACTACTATTTGCACTGTCAGTTCCATTCCCCCACTTTTAAACTGTTTTCCTGTTTTCTGGGGTGAATTGCATGTTACAAATTGTGTTAATTGCTCAAACCGTATGATGTGAATTATCTAACACACGATATTAGCCCCGATACAAGTGAGTAATGTAAGCCGTGGGCAGTGGATAGTACTATTGGTCTGACAAACCCAGTTGCCTCCGGACATGTGCGGCCGGCAGCCAGGCAACTACACGCGTCCAACCAGGTTATGTTGTTAGACATAACTACCCGAGGGCATTGAACTTAATGAGAGATAGGTGGTGCGAGTACGTGTCTGTGTGACACGGTACGATTAAAACAGTCTAGGTTTCACTTGTGACACTCGTGTAATTCCATCTATGAACCGTAAAATGTGCAATTAAACATGTTGATACATTTTGAAACGAAACAACCAAACTAGTGGAACTCACCAGCAGTGTTTAGCTGGCCCTTTTTAAAACTAACATGCATTTCAGGTAACGTGAGACTGATGTGATCCGTGTATCTTGTTCAAGACGTGTTTAGTGGCAAATATTGAGATAGACGCATGCGACTTAAAAGACTTATGTGGTTCATGGGAACACGCGGTTGTAACATACATGTAGTATGTAATCAACATTTTTTAATTAATAAAATGTAGTGTCTTTATAAACAATGTGCTTGTACCAGAGGTGTCTGTTGCATCCCACGTTTTTTTTTTCTTCCGCTGCAAATCGGGGTGTGACAAATTGGGTTCAGCACCGTGTGCCAGATCGATTCGAAATTCGATCTGTCTCACAGGGGGTAATCCAGGTAAGTCTTTTTAGGAAGACTTCCGGATAGTTGCGATTGATAGAAATCTCCCCGACATTCCTACATTTGGTTTCCGCATCCACCACATTCACTAAAAACGCAGGATAGCCCTTTCGCAACAACTAGATTATCCTCATAACAATGACGACTCTCAACTAACAACGCTCAATACTCGACTCGATCGATCTCCGTGAACAACTACCACCTTTCTACCGTCATCAAGACGAGATATCCTAGCTAGCTTCTTCAAGCGATAGTCCCCACTTCGTTCTCAGAAAATCAATCCATTCTCACATTTTCATCAAGGCTCCCCAACTCCACTGGTAATAAATCGACACTAGAACCACGATCACCAAACTAAAAACTATAACTGCAAACGACCTCTACTTTCTATCGACTTACCAATTGCTAGTTCTATCAGGCACTTTATACTTAGCTTACTTGTAGGTGAACATAAAAATGGTTCAAAGTTTTTCGAACAAAACTCAAG
The DNA here is from genome assembly GCA_030545235.1 of Helianthus tuberosus. Taxonomy (NCBI): domain Eukaryota; kingdom Viridiplantae; phylum Streptophyta; class Magnoliopsida; order Asterales; family Asteraceae; genus Helianthus; species Helianthus tuberosus. Next base: position 52,607 of record JARYGA010031499.1, read on the forward strand.
TCAGCTTGGTTATTAAAGTATGAACATAGATTGGCTTTTGATTCGAAACATACCAGAAACAGTAGCGGGACTCTTACATGCCTTCCCAGCACTCGCCTCAACGGAATTGCCCCTAGTATCCTGTCCTTTCGATTTCGGGCATTTTCTTTTGTTGTGTCCTTGTTCACCACATCCAAGTTCCTGGCCATCATTTTGGTTAGCATTGCGCTGTTCCAAGGCAGTATTAACGTGTTGGGTTATGAGTCGTGCCAACTCTTCTGGTGTGGCAGGTAGTCCAGTATCCTGCCTTTCTTTTGGCGGCATTTTTGTTGTTTCTATTATTTACAACAACAATAATCACATGAGACGATACCCAAAAATAATTCAATCAAATGGTAGTGGACCAAACATTGCGCATGTATAATATCCACATATTAATGAGAAAAATTTTAAACCAAAAGTAGATCATTTGATATTATCATAGAAATTAATAACTTGTTTTTCAGTACATCACAACTATACTTGGCATGTCTACATCGACACCCATAACAAGTTTTCACAAAATTTCTACCTAATATCACAAAAATATAACCGGCACGCAGGCCCCCAAAACAAAAGTACCACGAAGTATCTAACACAACAACCAAAAACAAACAATCATAAACAAACAACAACCAACAACCAACACCTAACGCTTCATCCCTATAAAATCCAGCATCTTCCTAACCAACACCTCCAGATCCACTATCCTCCAATGCATCTGGTCCATCGCACTGTTATCCAAATCCTTCAATTCATCGTACCAGTCCATTTGCCCCTCGAGGTCCTTCATTTTACCCTTGGTCGTTTCCAGTTCTTTACGTAAGGCAGCAAACTGTCGGTCACAATGGCAACATCGATCTACCCAAACCCCTTTCTGCTTCTTAGAAGCAGATGCAGTCTCAGCACATGATGTAGAAGCAATCTCTCCAGCTGGCCTAACCCTCTTCCCACGACGATAATATACTAATAGAGGCGTAGTAGATATGCGTGAGTCTAAGACGGGTAAAGATGACTCTGACGGAACAAGCGGAGGGACCTTAGCGATAGACTCGATCATAATAGCAGGTGGAGCAACAGATGGCTCTAATGGTCGAGCCGTGACAATAGTGGCATCCACTGCTGATGCAATACTAAAAAGTCCTCCAATAACAGGGACACCTCTGATCACGTCGTCGATAACTGGTACTGTGCCAGATGATTGTCCAGTCTCATGAATCGAGAGAGGAGCGTCATCGTTGTCATCAATCCACCCGTTGCTAGTGAATGCATATCGGGGGTCTACCTGGCTAGCGAAAGCAGCAGGGTCGACGCGGAATGATGAAGCAAACTCAGCCATACCAACCATCTGTGGGGTCGTGATAGGTATCTCTGGTGGAATGGATCTGGGTGAAGTCTCGAAATCTGGCTCGCTACCTGAGTCGTTGATCTCGATGACCTCCTGCTCGTGCGACATCTGTGACACATATGTAACCGTACAAGTAAGTATGTGATCAATATGAATAGTAACACGTAAGGCCCAAATAAACAGAAAATCACGTACGCACATAAACACATAAGAGTTTTCATACATGATAAAATTTCCACGTTTATTTAAAATTCTTGGCTTCGAGAATTTTGGACTTTACATCTCAAAATTCTTCGGTTGAAGTCTAGTGTTTTCCTCCGAAAACATCTAGTTCGCTAACAACCATTGGCTCTGATACCAACTTCTGTCTCACCCCAAAAGACGTCGCATCGGAATATAAAACATAGTGGTGACGGAAGTTGGTGCCCAATTATATCTTGTCGATCGATGCATTTAATTGTTGGACATTTTAGTTTATTTTAAACATAAGTTATTTAAACGTTACGTTTTAAGTCACGACACAACCATATAATTAAGTTGTTTTTGATCCTCGCGGATCTTATTACATATGTCCCAGAAAGTTCAAAAGTCGTCCAACATTTTTAAACAAGCATCATGCATCATTCAAACACAAGATACGCCATGATTCCCGAAGCCGAACTCAAGTACCTGTAGAACACGTTAAAATCAAGTGTCAACATAAAGGAAGGTGAGTTCACATATTCACATACAAACAATTCATTCCAAAGGAAAACTTTCTGATTATGTGTTTAATTGAAAACATCCATATAATTTTTAGAAAGTCCATTTTACTTCCTTAATAAAATCCATGGGTCCTCCGTCGCGGTTCAACAACCCGACAATACAACTCTTACCCAGGTTATGTATATTAAATTCATTGCATCAATTTTCAGACTCGTATGTTAGCTAGACAATACAAACTATATATTTACCATGCAGGGATAATCAAAGCTAGACAATAAACAGAATATCAATTCGTCGTTTGACTTGACACGGGGCGACCGGTCACGACGGGGTTGTCAACCCGATAGATCTACCAACAATTCCTCGTGTGCAATACTTAACTGATTAAACGACATCATGGGCGCGGGGTCCACTCGAGACCAATATGATGTCTGCCTCATGTACAATATATATATCCTACTAATATGATAAATTTAATACACGAAGTTGTACGAATCCCCTGAATCTCCATCCCTTGAGACCAGGCCGGCATCCGTCCCAACTTTACGGTCTGTTTCGCCTCGGAAACACCGTACCAATCCCCATTTCATCCCGAAAAAAATATATTCAACCAAACCATTTCATTCCGAAACAAATATATTCAACCAAACTGTTTCATTCCGAAACATATATTCATAAAAAAAAACCGTTTCATCCTCGAAACATATATTTTCACAAATCCATATATTTTCAACGAAAATATATAATTTATATAAAAAAGGTACGTTTTATTCCAAAAACATTATTAAACCCTTTTTATTGGCGTGTTCTACCCCCAAAATATATACAAAGCAGTAAAAAGGGGGGTTTAGTGACACTCACCTTTGGGTGTGTATTTTAAATAGCGCAATCCCAGAGATTGATTTCTACACATCCTATTATATATATATATAGGAACGATTTTAAATCAATAAACATAACATAAAAATCCTAAGTTTCTATGTTTTCTTAGAATTATCACATAACTTTGAGATTTTCTCGAAAAGTTATCATTTTTTATTATGTTGGCACGTTAATACATATATGAGTCCATATATATATATATATATATATATATATATATATATATATATATATATATATATATATATATATATATATATATATATTGTTATGATTTTGCGACTTGAACGATTTTATTGGTGACCATTATTGTGTAAATCCGTTAACACTCCCGTTTATACGTAATATATCTACGATTTGTGCGTCGTAATATATATACGTTCATATAATTTATCATCAAAACACGAGAAATCTTGTTAACTTATCTATTTTGTCATTTTTAAAGCAAATATACATAAAACATCTCATATGTATCAAATTTCATGTTCGACAAACAAGTTACACATTTAACGCGATTTTTGACGTTTCAACCGCACAAAACGCACAAATATTCATGCATAATCTAAATTTCCAAAATCATGTTAAAAACTTAACATACTTTCACATTCTCATGTTTAAGTCACATAAAACATTTTAACACATAAGGTTTACCCAAAATTTTACCCATAATAGTGTACATTGAAAATGCGTATTTTAGCGATTCGGTAACGTTTTCGGGCGTCGGAAGTCACATATGACCAACCAAACACCAAGTAAACTTAAAATTAGTTAAAATACTTGTTTTTAAACTAAAAACATCAGTTTATTTACTGATCTAAATCAGTTTTGTAAAAACCACTCGAAAAGCCGATTTTTGACCGTTTTAACGCATAGTTTTGCGTTAAACGTTACTATAATCATCCCAACTCGAAACGACTTGATATTTTAACACAATACATGTTATTTACTGATTAAAATAGTGATTATAATCAGATTAGTGCAGTTTTTGTATAAGTCACATAAATCATGCGATTTCACGTATTTTACAACCTTTAATGCACCAAGTACAACATGCAAAGCTAGCAAACATTATGACAAAGTTATATGTCACTAAATACTTTAAAATAA
>JARYGA010031500.1:0-42786 GCA_030545235.1 Helianthus tuberosus
TACGATTAGCCTGAATAGATTCGATAACGTAATGATAAGTGACGCGTAAAACAGTACAGGTGAGAGTGGGCAGAATGACTGATCGTGCGGATCAGTCATCCGTGCGTAGAAGTCATCCGTGCGCATGACCTATCCGTGCGGATGGTGATGCGTGCAGATGGTGATCCATCCGGGTAAGTTGTCCGTGCGTGTGACTGTCCGTGCGGGTGGCAATCCGTGCGGACTAGTTGTACGTGCGGACGACTTATCCGTACGGTTAGGTTGCTTGTGTGGATAAAGGTTCAAGTGGATTGTTTCTTCCTAAGATGTGTTTGTGTATGATGGCTTGTGCTTTGGAGTTTTCGTTGTAGCATTTAGAAAACACCAAAGTGTTTCTACCTTTCAAGCCGGTCCCGCGGACGACAGTCCGTGCGTACGGTAGTCCGTGCGGGCAGCCTGTGCGCGCGGACAGAGACAATCCGTCCGGATAGCCTGTCCGTGCGTACGGCTTGGCCGTGCGGATGGAGATTGTTTGATTTCCATTTTAAGGCCTTAGTATCTCATGATCTGAAGAGTAGTCCATTCAGAGGTCGTCCGTCCGGATTGCTCGTTCGTCGATACTCAAACCTCGTTTGGAAGGTGGGTCCCAAGGGTAGTCCGTGCGGATGACAACCCGTGCGTATGGCCTGTGCGTGCGGACGGCCCGTGCGTGCGGACGGCCCGTCCGTGCGGACGGCCCGTCCGTGCGGACGGCCCGTCCGTGCGGACGGCCCGTCCGTGCGGACGGCCCGTCCGTGCGGACGGCTGGTCTGGTTGTTCCGTTCGTCTACACTTGGTTTCTGTTGTCGTTTATCGAGACGTTCTGATCACGTGGCAACCACTTGGAGTTGTGTTCTCACCCGCGTGACTAGACCGGTCAGGAACCACCCTAACTCGGCCTGTCGGCGACTCAGAACGGTCATCCCGGTTAACCCCGAAATCAGTTGTCTATGGGTAGGACTCCGGATCTAGAACTAGGGCATTACTATTGACGAGTAGAACACTAGGACTGATCGGATTCGTACCGGTTTTAAGGGTAAAAGAAGGAGAGAACTTAGGTTTATTTCTTTCAACCCTTTTATCCTTAGAAAAGTTTAGATCTAGGTGAAGTTATTGTGAAAACTTGTAGAAATCGTTTAGATCTGAGATATTCTTGGTGGAATGAAGCCAAGCATGAAGTTCTTATGAACTTCATGATGACGTCACCCGTGAATACCTCGACTCCGGATGATTTCTTGGTTGAAAGTGGAGATTTGAAAGATAGAAATGTGTAGAATGGTGTAGTGATCAAGGATGTACAAGAATTAGTGCAAGATCTTACCTGGATTGAGAGAAATCTGAGAAAAGGTGAAGAATGCGCGAGGTTCGGACGTCACTTTCCAAAAGTGGAAAAAGTGGAGAGTGACCCGTGTATTTATAGGATGCCAAAAAGGGAAAGGGTGAGCCGTGCGCATGGCACGCACCCGGGTAGGTTATCCGCGCGGACTGGTCATCCGTGCGGATTGGCAATCCGTGCGGGTTGCCCATCCGTGCGGATTGGCCATCCGTGCGGATGCCACCTCCTTTGGTGAGTTCGGTGCGTTGTTGATTCGGTTTCGATTTGCGAGCGATTCGATAGGGTTTCCTAATTAAATTACTTTCAGTCCCAACTACTTCTTATAGGGTTCGACTCGGAATTCAGGTTCGGGTTCGTTTAGATTCGAGTTAGACTTCGAGTTCGCTTGAGTTCGCTTGATTATCACAACATAAAATAACGTAAAAAAACATGCACAAGTAACACGTAAGGCACACACACACGTATAATGACAAGTAAAGTACACAGCTCGAGTTACGATTTGATGTCGATTTGATTAGTATAGCTTGATTAACTTTATCGCATTGTTACTTCCTATCGTTCACAGTCGTAGGTCGATTGAAATACGGTTAGCATGATTCGATTATTGCAATGTACGACATTTACTCCACATAATCTAAATATCATACAAACAATTCTACTAGTCATGTCGCGCGAAATCGGTCATTGACTTTGACCTTGACTTTGACTTTCACTCGTGAAAACACGTGGTGTTACAGCCTCCCCTTGTTTAGGAAATTTCGTCCCGAAATTAAGCTGAAAGCTGTAACTAATTCGTGAATTACGTGTGAGAGTCCTTCGTTTGGATTATTGAAAATCGTCAAATTAACCAGGATTTTACGGTTAAAATCGTTTGAGAGAAATCTTTTTCAATCTTTACTTTTTCATTTTCAAAACCTTGATTATTGTAGGTTCTGGTTTGAATTCGTTTCGATTGCGTACCGACTCGTGAACGTGCGGAATCCGTACACGATCGTTACCGAACACACAAAAATGTACAATTTTTAACGTGATTCAATAGATCCGTATGACGTGTACAAGCTTTCTCTCTCTAGTTTCTCTCTCTATCCTTAACACTTTTATTTATATGCAAAGGATTATAAGGGATTTCTCCTTATTTACATGTATGCCACCTTGCCTTTCTTATTCGGACACTACTCCTTCGTTAAACAGCTGTGGATACTTTGCCTTCATAACGCTTTCGAGTTCCCAAGTGAACTCCGCGCCTTGCTTGCCTTCCCACCGGACTTTCACAATAGGAATGCGTGAGCGCCTGAGTTCTTTGGTTTGGCGGTCCATGATTTCGACAGGCTTTTCCACGAAGTGTAATGTTTCGTTCACTCGTAAATCATCTAGAGGAACATGTAAGTCGGGGTCGTAGATGCTCTTTCGGAGGTTTGACACGTGGAAGATCGGATGGACATTGCTAAGTTCTTCCGGTAATTCGAGTCTGTAGGCGACTTTTCCGATCCTTTCCAGAATCTTAAAAGGTCCCACATATCAAGGCGCAAGTTTCCCCTTTTTGCCAAATCGGACTACACCCTTCCAAGGTGATACCTTTAGGAGTACGTAGTCACCAACGCCATACTCACGGTGCTTGCGCTTTTTATCGGCGAGAAGCTTCTGTCTATCTCGAGCCTTCGCTAGATTGTCCCGAATTTGGAAAATTTTGTCTGTCGTTTCTTGTAGCAGCTCCGGACCGGTTAGTTGCGAGTGACCGATCTCGTGCCACACAATAGGCGATCGGCATCTTCTTCCGTATAAGGCCTCGAAAGGTGCCATCTGGATGCTAGCCTGGTAACTGTTGTTGTACGAGAATTCGACTAGCGGAAGGTGTCTATCCCAATTACCACCGAAGTCTAGAACACACGAACGGAGCATGTCTTCAAGCGTACGAATCGTTCTTTCAGTCTGACCGTCGGTTTGTGGGTGGAACACAGTACTTAGATTAAGCGTTGTACCGAGTGCCGTTTGAAACGTTCCCCACAATCGTGAAGTGAACCGAGCATCACGATCATAGATGATGTCACGAGGCGTCCCATGTCGACAAATGATCTCGTCGGTGTAGATTCGGGCTAATCGTTCTACCTTGTAATCTTCTCGTATCGGCAGAAAATGGGCTGATTTAGTCAACCGGTCAATAACAACCCAAATGCTGTCGTGACCTGATGACGTGGTTGGAAGCTTGGTTACGAAATCCATAGCTATGCTCTCCCACTTCCACATGGGGATTGGAGGTTGTTCGAGCAAGCCAGAGGGTCGTTGATGTTCAGCCTTGACTCTAGCACAGGTTAGGCATTTTCCGACGTAGAGAGCGATATCCCGCTTCATACCCGGCCACCAGTACCTATATCGAAGGTCATGGTACATTTTGTCAGCACCAGGATGAATAGAGTATCGGGATTTGTGGGCTTCATCCATGATGACCTGTTGCAGGTTGGTTCGCTTGGGAATCCAGATTTTTTCTAAGAAGTGGAATATCCCGTTTGATTTGCTCACAAGCTGGGCTCCATCGTGGTAGATTCTTTCTTTCTTCAAGGTGCGTTCATTGAAACACGCATGCTGGGCATCGCGAATAAGAGCTTCGAGATTGTGCTGGGCTTGAACATTTCGAGTGCTAAGCAGATAACTCCGTCTGCTAAGTGCGTCGGCAACAACATTTGCTTTGCCTGGGTGATAACGAATCTCACAGTCGTAATCGTTGAGAAGTTCTACCCATCGGCGTTGACGCATATTCAGTTCCCTCTGATTAAAGATGTGTTGTAGGCTCTTATGATCGGTGAAGATCGTACACTTGGTACCATACAGGTAATGTCGCCAAATCTTTAATGCAAAAACAACTGCGCCTAGCTCGAGATCGTGGGTTGTATAGTTCTTCTCGTGGATTTTGAGCTGACGAGATGCGTAAGCTATAACCTTGTCTCGTTGCATTAAGACACAACCAAGACCAAGGTTAGAAGCATCACAGTAGACAATGAAATTATCGTTTCCGTCGGGTAGTGTGAGAACAGGAGCATTGCAAAGCATGTACTTGAGGGTTCGAAAGGCAGACTCTTGTTTGGTTCCCCAGACAAAAGGCTGGTCCTTATGAGTGAGAGAAGTGAGTGGTACAGCAATCTTAGAGAATCCTTCGATGAATCGTCGATAGTAGCCCGCTAGCCCGAGAAAGGAGCGGACTTCAGTCGGGTTCTTAGGCGTAACCCAGCTCTTAACAGCTTCAATCTTCGTGGGATCGACGTGAATACCTGACTATTTACGATGTGACCCAGAAACTGGACCTCCCCCAGCCAAAACTCACACTTGGAGAATTTGGCGTAGAGTTGGTTCCCCTGGAGTAACTCGAGAACCAAACGTAGATGTTGCGCGTGTTCGGCTCTCGTTTTGGAATAGATCAAGACATCGTCGATGAACACGATGACGAAACGGTCAAGATACGGTTTACACACTCGATTCATCAGATCCATGAAAACTGGTGGTGCATTGGTTAGGCCAAAAGGCATGACAACGAATTCGTAATGGCCGTAACGAGTGCGAAACGCGGTTTTGGGTATATCTTCTTCTTGTATACGTAGCTGATGGTATCCGGAACGTAGATCGATCTTTGAGAAACACGTAGCGCCTTGTAGCTGATCAAACAAATCGTCGATTCGAGGCAGAGGATAGCGGTTCTTGATAGTCAACTTATTCAATTCCCGGTAGTCGATGCACATCCGGAACGACCCGTCCTTCTTTTTAACGAAAAGAACTGGTGCGCCCCAAGGAGAGGTGCTCGGGCGAATAAAGCCTTTTTCAAGTAACTCCTGGAGTTGGGTTGAGAGTTCGCGCATTTCGGACGGCGCGAGTCGATAAGGGGCTCTGGCGATAGGATTAGCTCCAGGAACGAGATCAATGTGAAAATCAATATCACGCTTCGGAGGTAGTCCGGGAAGATCCTCTGGAAAAACTTGAGGAAATTCTCGAACCACTGGAACGTCTTTTACTTTCTTCTTCTCTTTCTTTTCCTTCTCCGCTGCTACGACATGAGCCAAGAAAGCCCTGTATTCCTTACGGAGATACTTGCTAGCTTGTAGGCATGAAATAAGCTTGAGACCCTTCGAAGTAGTATCACCATAAACACACAATGAATCACCGTTGGCGAGCGAAAAACGAATCATTTTGTCGAAACACACAACTTCGGCATGGTTTTCACGAAGAAAGTCCATGCCTATTATGACATCAAAGCTTCCTAGTTGAATTGGAATGAGGTCGATCGAGAAGATGTGATTGTTGAGCTTGAGAGTGCAATCACGAATGACAGAGTTTACAGCGACGGTTCTTCTGGTAGCGACTTCAACATCGAATGCAGAGGAGAGTCGAGAACGTTTACGACTAAGGAGTTTCTCAAATTCGAGTGACACAAAGCAATTATCGGCTCCAGTATCAAATAAACATGAAGCATAAATACCATTCACAAGGAACGTACCATTCACCACGTTGTTGTCGGCCTGGGCTTGACGCACGTTGAGATTGAAAGTTCTGGCTCGTGCGGCCTGTTGTTGCTGCTGTGGTTGCTGCTGGGGTTCTTGTTTCACCACCCTGTTCGGGCACATGTTGGCGAAATGATTCGGGTCGCCACATGTGAAGCATGCTCTGGCTTTGACTGCGGGTGCCGGAGGAGCTTGTTGACCCTATGGGGCAGCGAGTAGAGCTTGATTGGCAGGAGCTTGACGAATACGGCAGTTCGCAGTAAAGTGGCCGTAGACGTTGCAATGAGCACAGAAGCGGCATTGAATAGCAGTCGGGTGATGATAGGTGCAAGTAGGGCAGAGTGGGTGCGGTCCAGTATATGCACGCTTTGCAGGCGGTGCATTGGCCACAGGCGCCACTACTTGACGTTGTTGAGCAGGTACAGCTTGGATCGGTGCAGCAGAAATCACACAGTTCTTGTTGGTGGAGTTGTTCTTTCTCTTGTTCTTTCTCTTTGAGCTTGACGACGTGGGTTCAGCAGTTGGTGCAGTAGCGGTAGCTTGATGCAGATGCTTGGAGGTCTTATCCCACACCCCAGCCTTGACCCTTTTGTCATTGATCTCAGCGGCCAGCAGATAGGTTTCTTCGATCGTGGTAGTCTTAGCCGCTTGCACGAAATCAGCGACGCAGTCGGGTAAAGCTCGGATGTACTTCTTGATGGTCATCTCAGGGGTCTTGACTTGGTCAGGACAGATAATGCTGAGTTGTTTGAAGCGAGCAGTAAGACCAGCATTGTCTCCATCCTTCTGATGTATGTGCCAGAATTCATCTTCAAGCTTTTGACGCTCGTGAGGAGGGCAGAATTCCTCCAGCATGACCTCCTTGAGTTCATCCCACGACAAACCGTAAGCTGCATCATTCCCTCTCTTGTTCCTCTCGGCCGTCCACCAGTCCAAGGCACGGGACTGAAAGACGCCGGTAGCGTTCAGAGTTCGAAGGTCATCAGGGCAACCGCTTTGTCGCAGAGTAACCTCGATAGAGTCAAACCAGTGGAATAGAGCAGTAGGACCTCCTTCGCCTGTGAATTCTTTCGGCCCACATGACTTGAATTGTTTGAAACTGAAAGGTCTCGCAGCAGCTTTAGGACCCTCAGTCCGCGATTCCTCGGATGATTTGCTGGCATTCTCGCAGACAGCGCTCACAGCCTTTGCTACAGCTTTCGCGACGATGGAAGCAAGGCGTCTGTCCCTCTTTTCCTGGTGAGAGAGTTGATGACGGGATCCAGACGACATTGTCTGCAATAGACATCGCCATGGAACTCAACACAGGTATTCGAATCTCACCTCACGCGACTAGTATTTACTAAAGCTCAGTAACACGTATCATTTAAACGCACATAGTCACAAAATCACAGATTTGCACAGAATCACATAGACATATAGAGCACATAATCACAGTATTCCTAATCACACAAGCACAATCAACAAGAAACACATATACTTAGTTACCAAAAGCACCTACGTGCGTACAAGGTATTCCAACTGCTCCTATTGTCGATTTGCTAGCGATGAGTTGTGTGGGTTTTGTGTTTTAGCAGAAGCAATAGCGTTGGGTCGAAACCAATAGTGTCTCAAAATGTTAACAAATAACAGAAAATGCATTAAAATTTTCATAAAGATCGATAAATCGAAGGTAGATTGTCTGCGGCTAATAGACTGCGACTAACCAAAGTGGTTCGACTATTCACAAGGATCCTGCACAACGACCTCCAGGACTATGCCTTTGCCTCGATTCTTGGGCGCTGGCGCAATTCCCATTGGTTAGGTTGTGTCTTTAGACCGTTGGAGTCCATCGAACTTTGTGGAGTTTTGTTTAAAAGTGAGACGAGTCGTCACGGTTAGGGATTCACCCCTATCTTGCAACTTCCGTCCTTGTTTTTGATAAAAGTTGAGGAGATTATTCATCAAAATATGGATTTCACTCCTGATTTGGTATAATTCTCCTCGTTTGTAGCTAAAAATGCAAGCTGATTAGGCAACTTTAGTCGAGAGTTTGCGGTTTTCACACCTATTCTCGGCCTCATTACCTGTTCACAACTTGAAATTTCGAGTGTAATGATAGAAAAGAGTGAGTGATAGCAGCGAGTTTACGCAAATGCGCGAGTTAGTCTGTTGGTTCTTAACTATAGTCTAGGTCTCTAAGACTTCGACCCGGACTAGGTCGAGTCTTGCCTAATTCCCTATAGTTATGGCTCTGATACCAATCTGTCACACCCCAACCGATGGCGGAATCATCGGGGCGCGACACTGAGCGAAACAGATTGTTCAGAAGTTTCCATAACAACTATCATTACCATTCAATTTAAGTTAACACGTCCCATACCATGTCTTAAATAGCAAAACAAGTTATTACAGACAAAAAACTAAACAAATGTTCTGTTCCGACAACTCAGATTTAGACATAACAAATTATTCGTTGGTTTCTAGGACTCCAGACCCTAGCTTCAAGTTCATCACAGCCCGAGAAGTATATAAACAACCTAGGCACCTGTCACATACGTTAAAATAAAGTCAATACATAGAATGTAAAGGTGAGCATACAAGTTTGATAATAGCATATAGAGTTCGAATTCGTTTACGCATAACCAGCACGTACACATAGAGAAATGAAGCACGTTAGTTATCGACATAGATCCATCGATACCAATGACTGCGGGTTGACTGCCCGAGGCAGTTCGCAATACACGATTACCACTGTAATCCATGCAAGTAAAAGATCCTTAACAACCCCCGTGTGAACGGGTGCTGAGTCCAAACTATAGTACTATCGTTGCTAAGGCAGGTAGACAGCTTTCCATGTGTAATCATAACAAACAAGCATTCATGAGCCACGTATAACATGCATTAATGGTTAAGCGTTAAATTAGCTTGAGTAGTGTGATAGTTGTAGTTTGTATAGTTGTAACGTATGTAACACCCAAAAGTGCTAAAAGCAAAAAGGGTTCGAGTATACTCACAGCGATATGGATTGAAGGGAGCGCTTTACAGCGAGTACGATTAGCCTGAATAGATTCGATAACGTAATGATAAGTAACGCGTAAAACAGTACAGGTGAGAGTGGGCAGAATGACTGATCGTGCGGATCAGTCATCCGTGCGTAGAAGTCATCCGTGCGCATGACCTATCCGTGCGGATGGTGATGCGTGCGGATGGTGATGCGTGCGGATGGTGATCCATCCGGGTAAGTTTTCCGTGCGTGTGACTGTCCGTGCGGGTGGCAATCCGTGCGGACTAGTTGTACGTGCGGACGACTTATCCGTACGGTTAGGTTGCTTGTGTGGATAAAGGTTCAAGTGGATTGTTTCTTCCTAAGATGTGTTTGTGTATGATGGCTTGTGCTTTGGAGTTTTCGTTGTAGCATTTAGAAAACACCAAAGTGTTTCTACCTTTCAAGCCGGTCGCGCGGACGACAGTCCGTGCGTACGGTAGTCCGTGCGGGCAGCCTGTGCGCGCGGACAGAGACAATCCGTCCGGATAGCCTGTCCGTGCGTACGGCTTGGCCGTGCGGATGGAGATTGTTTGATTTCCATTTTAAGGCCTTAGTATCTCATGATCTGAAGAGTAGTCCATTCAGAGGTCGTCCGTCCGGATTGCTCGTTCGTCGATACTCAAACCTCGTTTGGAAGGTGGGTCCCAAGGGTAGTCCGTGCGGATGACAACCCGTGCGTATGACCTGTGCGTGCGTATGGCCTGTGCGTGCGTATGGCCTGTGCGTGCGTATGGCCTGTGCGTGTGTATGGCCTGTACGTGCGTACGGCTCGTCCGTGCGGACAGCTAGTCCGTGCGGACGACTGGTCTGGTTGTTCCGTTCGTCTACACTTGGTTTCTGTTTTCGTTTATCGAGACGTTCTGATCACGTGGCAACCACTTGGAGTTGTGTTCTCACCCGCGTGACTAGACCGGTCAGGAACCACCCTAACTCGGCCTGTCGGCGACTCAGAACGGTCATCCCGGTTAACCCCGAAATCAGTTGTCTATGGGTAGGACTCCGGATCTAGAACTAGGGCATTACTATTGACGAGTAGAACACTAGGACTGATCGGATTCGTACCGGTTTTAAGGGTAAAAGAAGGAGAGAACTTAGGTTTATTTCTTTCAACCCTTTTATCCTTAGAAAAGTTTAGATCTAGGTGAAGTTATTGTGAAAACTTGTAGAAATCGTTTAGATCTGAGATATTCTTGGTGGAATGAAGCCAAGCATGAAGTTCTTATGAACTTCATGATGACGTCACCCGTGAATACCTCGAATCCGGATGATTTCTTGGTTGAAAGTGGAGATTTGAAAGATAGAAATGTGTAGAATGGTGTAGTGATCAAGGATGTACAAGAATTAGTGCAAGATCTTACCTGGATTGAGAGAAATCTGAGAAAAGGTGAAGAATGCGCGAGGTTCAGACGTCACTTGCCAAAAGTGGAAAAAGTGGAGAGTGACCCGTGTATTTATAGGATGCCAAAAAGGGAAAGGGTGAGCCGTGCGCATGGCACGTACCCGGGTAGGTTATCCGCGCGGACTGGTCATCCGTGCGGATTGGCAATCCGTGCGGGTTGCCCATCCGTGCGGATTGGCCATCCGTGCGGATGCCACCTCCTTTGGTGAGTTCGGTGCGTTGTTGATTCGGTTTCGATTTACGAGCGATTCGATAGGGTTTCCTAATTAAATTACTTTCAGTCCCAACTACTTCTTATAGGGTTCGACTCGGAATTCGGGTTCGGGTTCGTTTAGATTCGAGTTAGACTTCGAGTTCGCTTGAGTTCGCTTGATTATCACAACATAAAATAACGTAAAATAAACATGCATAACTAACACGTAAGGCACACACACACGTATAATGACAAGTAAAGTACACAGCTCGAGTTACGATTTGATGTCGATTTGATTAGTATAGCTTGATTAACTTTATCGCATTGTTACTTCCTATCGTTCACAGTCATGGGTCGATTGAAATACGGTTAGCATGATTCGATTATTGCAATGTACGACATTTACTCCACATAATCTAAATATCATACAAACAATTCTACTAGTCATGTCGCGCGAAATCGGTCGTTGACTTTGACCTTGACTTTGACTTTCACTCGTGAAAACACGGGGTGTTACAAATAGATCCTTTGGTGATCTAGTTAAAGAGACTATTGTAGTCTAGTTAAATCACCACAGGATTATTCGTTTGATTTTTTCCCCTACGCATTTTGAAATGAACCATGCGAACTGTGCAAGGAATTACGTAATTATGGAGGCCTACATAATTATGGAATTCAGTGCACAGAAACCACAGAAAGTTTTGTCATGTGTTAAGACCGATAGTGACAAGAGTAATGATACGAGAGAAGTCTTGGACCTTGACCGATGTCATTACTTCCCAATCCTGAATTCAAGTTTCCTATGATAAGTCTTCATGGGAAACGTTCTCCTATCCATAGTTTGAAACTCCATGTTTTGCTACTACAAGGACTTCACTTTGAGGGATTAACAATTTCGCTAAGAACCCTATCATGGCCCAGATTTCTACTTAGGGTTCAAAGGATTCATTCAAAGCGAAAACATCACCGTTGTCCTCACAAGTTTCTCCTAAAATTAAATTTCGGGACGAAATTTCCTAAAGTAGGGGAGACTGTGACACCTGTGTCACTTCAACCATCAAACAAATACCAAACCAATGAAATACTATATTTCATACTTGGGATTTGTATAAATATGTGTATCGTTTGCACATATCAATTCTTGTTCGATTTCGGGCTCTAAATCGCTTTCTGGAAGGTTATACGCGCACCGATGCTTAAATATAACCATTTTAATGCAACAAACAATCCGGAACAGAGACATAGGCTTAACATACCTTAAATAACCTTTACATAACTTAGAAATAAGTTTTGAAGGCTTTGGTATGGCAAAATCAAGTCTATTCGCTTACAGGGACTAAAGTTGACAAACTGCGAAAGTATGCCAATTTGAACTATAACAGACATTCCGGACTATGACCATAAGTTAAACATACCATAAATATCCTCTACATAGCTTAGAAATAGGCTTTGAGGGGTTCGGTGTGCTAAAATAAACCTTTGGGTCATTCAGGGACTAAAAGCGTCAAAAAGTGCATAAGTTTGCATTTTCGCGCATAACTTACGTTCTGAATACATCCGGACATCCAAAGATTTATTTAAGCACTAAAATATTTTATTTTAGTGTTTGGCATAAGAAAAATCCATTCGTCACGCACTTTGGATCGTTTTTCGCGCTTATGCGCATTCTGACGTAATTAAGCGAACATCGCGATCGTACGGCCAAACGAACCGACATCCGGGATATTTTTGAGCACATTTTAAGTTCCCAATACTTTAACTTCATTTTAGAGCTTTGAAATGGGGTTAACGGGCCTTAAACGTGTCAAAAACGGCTTTAATGCACAACAGGGACCAAAACTGATATTTCAGCAAAGTTGAAGGCTTACGGACCGTAAGCCCTCACCCTTACGGTCCGTAAGGATCTCCCAGCTCATCAGAAGCTTCTTCCAGCCTGTTTCCAGCTGTTACCCACTCAAAAACCCAATTCCACTTGTTGTTCTCTGATGTTGGGGGGCCATTTGATGTACCTTAGCATTTCAACAAGTGTAAGGATGAGATCAAAGCACGTTATTCGATAAATGATCCTAATGGTGGTCCAAATCCTATAAATACCCCTCCATCCCCATTGCAAAACCCACTTGAAATCTGAGTTTTTCTCTAAGTGGTTGTGTTTATACACTTCCTACCTGAGATTACTTGGAAATCAAACTTGCGGGGACCCGTTGTAAGTGTTCTTTCGTTCTTTTCCATTCGTTTTAGCGTTAAAGTCAAACTGCGTTTGACTTTCTGCATTGACCAGTTTATGATCAATGTGAAGTTCGTTTGAACTTCATAACGTGAGTGTAATCACGATGGTTATAGTCCCTAGTGACTATATCTACTGATTACCACGTTATCTAGGCTCAGTGACGAGTCGTAGTTTCGGCCAGAATACGTATTCTTGCGTATTTTGTGACCAAACTACTTATGGGTATCAAAACCGTTTGTTTTGATACCAAACTTATTTTCTAACTTAGTTAAGCATGTTTTAACGTGCTTAGCTCGTCACTTTTAGTTTTGTGCTTGTCTAGGGTCGTAAAGGTAAGCGATCTAATCAATCGCTTATACTTTCGAACCCGACCCGTTTGGTCGATCATTAGGATCCGACCAAACACATTAGGTGACCATAGTTGTATAACCTTCCAAGGTTATACCTTATGGTCACGATGTTTAGTTAGTTGTATGATAGGTAGTTTATATGCCTTAGGTAAATTACCAAAATACCCTTTTTGCGCCAAAATTCATTTTAAGCACATGTAACTTAACTTTCGACATCTAAACTGATTCGGCAACAATATTAGACATATTAAGGCATATTTTACTTATCATAGGACTATTCGGCAACAATAAGATCAGCTATGAATTTCTTGTATTTGTTCCAATTTGGAGCTGTCTTTTTCTTCCGTGGATCAAGTTTAATCTTTTCAATTCTGTTAGCCTCATGCTTTAGTGCAACTATTGGCCAGTCTTTGAATTCTGTTTCTTCAGCAGGATAGTACTTTTCTTTCATTATGTATGCAAGGTATTCTTTTCTCAATTCATTTCGTTGATCTGCGTCAGGGGATAGGCTTGACATTTCTTTGTTTAGATCACTTGCATATTCTTCTATTTGTTTGACTTTGTTGAGCAGGAATTCCCTTCTTTCCAAAATGGCTTTATCACCTTGATCCTTGCATTCAACTTTGGCTCTTATCCTTGTTGTCTTGCTTTTATTTCGAGATATTCATTCATGTTTTCTGGAATTATGAAACCTATGAGAGAAGGAAATTTCCTTTTTGAAGGATCATCTTCAGTGTAAAATTGTTTCATCTCATTTTTCACAGCTTCTAATTCCAATGGATATTTAGCAGCAACAGGATCATACTTTTCATCAGTAGCCTGTGTTGTTTCTCTTTTTCTTTTGTGAGGCTTTGGAAGTTGTGGTGTAAAAATGATGAGATCAGTGATGGATGTTTGACTAACATCTGTTGAAATAACTGGTGTCTCAACATCTGTTGTCATTACAACTGCTGATATGTCAGCAGATGTCTTCTGCTTTTGAGCAGGGGATGGAGGTGGTGAGATAGTTTTTGATGGTGGTGATGGTGAATCATCAGATATGAAAATCCTTCTCCTTTTTGTTGTAGGAGAGGCTGATGATGTCTTGGGTGGCTTAGTGGTTTGAGATGAAGTGACAGTGGTTTGTGTTTGTGATTGACTAACAGTTGTTGAAACAACTGGTGCTTCAACCACTGTTGTCATTACAGCAGATGTTATAACATCTGCTGTCTTCTGCTTTATGGCAGGAGGTAATGATGATGATGTGAGGGCAGTGGTTTTGGTGGTGTGTGATGGAGTGGTGTGTGTTGAAGAGATGGCAGTTGTTTGACTAACAGGTTTTGAGACCTGCTTTTCTTTTTCTTTTTCTTTTTCAGGCTCAATATAAAGGCCATGTTCTATTCCCATCTTATTCATTTTTCTCAACAGCTTGATATTCTCCCCCTTTTTGGCATTATCTGAAAGGGGGTTATCAAGAAATGATAGGGAAGAAGGAACTTTGCCAGAGGCACTTTGAATGCTAGCCTTTATAGCCTTGATATCTGCTTGAGTGTCTTTAAATCTTGATTCCACCATGTTGGTCAGCATTATGAATAGCATGCTTTTGATCAGCCATATGTTGCTGTTTTTCAAGCATGGGTTTAAAAATATTCCAAAGCTCATTTTCAGCAAATGCATGTTGTGCAGGTGCTTGAGCAGGAACAGCAGTGGCTTGTGCTTTTTGAGCTTTTAAAATCTCTTGCACCATATCTTTAATTT
Source organism: Helianthus tuberosus (assembly GCA_030545235.1). Lineage (NCBI taxonomy): Eukaryota > Viridiplantae > Streptophyta > Magnoliopsida > Asterales > Asteraceae > Helianthus > Helianthus tuberosus. The sequence continues at coordinate 14,776 of JARYGA010031500.1, forward strand.
CAGCAACTGAATCTTCAAGTTTTTCAACTCTTTCCGTCAATTTCTGATATTTTGAATCATCACCTACATTAGTAGGATCATCTGAATCCCCACCAGTAGTGGTTGTATCAATGTGTGTTTTAGGAACTGAGTCCCAAAAATCACCCATTGATGCCCCTTGTTCTTGGTACTAGGGACTTCTTTCTTCAGCACTTGATAATCCTTTGATGTTACTAGTGGTCAAAATAGGCTCACTAGTGGTTATCGATGGTGCTATAGAAGAAATTGCCTTGAAGGGAGTCTTACTTATGAAACAACTGTCCAACTGAAGATCTGTTGATCCATCAGTTGTAGTTGTTGCTCCACTTGAACTACTAACAAGAGTTACTTGTAACTCCTGCAGTGTAACCTCCTCAACTGTTGCTGGGATAGCAGAGGTATAAGCATCAGACCCAGTCACTTGTGGGGGTATACTCTCAGTGATAGGTGATAGAGAGGAACTGGTTTGTGTCTGTGCAATATCAACCGCATGCAACAGGGGTATTATTGATTGTGGTAATATGATGGGTGAGGGTATAGGTGTTGAAAGAGACATGTCCTTGGGATTAGGAATGAGGAAGATAGAGCCAAGTGGATCCAAAGCTTCATAATTTGGTGTCCCTGTGATTACAACCTGATCCTTTTGTGAGGATGCAGGAGGAGTTTTAGGCATAGGTTGAGATCTTTCATCCAACTGCTCTGAGGAAGTAGCAGCAGTGGTTTGTGGTGACATTTGTTTTGTCACTGGCAGCTGCTCTGGGATCTCATCTTCCAGAGTTGCCTTTGTTTTGGGTTTGGTGGGTTTTCTGGATGTTTTTCTTTTGGTCTTTTTGGTAATGTCAGGTGTGGGTTTCAAAGCAGTGGTAGTGCTGCTCTGATCACCTGGAGCAGTGGGCTCAGCAGCAGATGTCTGAGGAGCAGTGGTAACTGCTGAAATCTGCGCAGACACCTCTGCTTTTGTTTTTATTGGTGCCATCATTCTTGAAAATGTTTCTTTTGTTAAGCCTTTTATTTGAAAATGGACACCTTGTTTGGGCAAATTTTCATCCTCTTTTTCAAATTTTTGTATAAAATAATAGCTCAGAAATCTTGGAAAAAGAAGAAATGATTTGTTGTCAACATTCTTTACCATGTCATTGAAGATCTCCTGGGAGTAGTTGTAATCTTTATTGTTTAAAATAGCATAGCCCAGGCATTGAATCTTCAATGGTATTTCGTTAAACGCTGTTGTTTTATTTGAAACACAACTTAAAAGTGTGTGGAATAAAAATCTGGGTGCACATGGAAAATAACCTTTTTGTAAGGTATCTACCTTTGATTGTTCTGCATATCCCCTTTTCAAGAAATCAGTTTTTAACTCATTTTTATCAAAAGAAGTTTTACCTTTCAGATGATCAGTGGGTGACTTTCAGCAGTGGATAGTAATTAGGAACCAGACGTTCGAACAAAGCAGTGGTTAGGGGTAATATAATGGTAATGATTTGAGAGATCAGTTATACCAGCAACAGTTTTGAAAATGTTCATTCAGGATTTTGCCACATGTCAATTACACATTTTGAAGCCTTTACAACTCCTTGACAGTGGTTTAGTACCCCAGATAATGTGAACTTTTTACCAACGATACTCATCTTTGTAATAATATTTGAATTAAAAACATGAGTACCTAGGTACTTTAAGATCTGTTGACAATCAATCCTTTTCAAAGATTAAGAGCAAACTTGAGTTTGACATAACCATGACAATTTGACCATTTCCTTTTGATTTGCTTGAGGATAAATTAACCAACAAAAATAAAGGTTATTTATCCTGACAGGAGATTGTAACTTTTACTTATCAAAAACCAGTAAAAGTTCAAAATATATATGATAAAAAAAATATATATATCATGCTTTATTCGAGAAAATCCTTCTTAAAAAATAAAAGATTTTCTACAAACAGCACCAAAAGAACCTGGTAAAACACTAATAAAGCACATAATCATCTCATGCTCAAGTTTATGAAAATGGTCAGTGGTTGAAGACAAACACTGTTTTGAAGACAGTGGTATGAATTTTTAAACTGCATTTTGTCCACTGTTTTGATACCATTTACTTGTTGATGAATTGACAACAGAATTGAGGACACATGTTCACATGAGTTTTTGACAACTCAGTTGCAGACTTTGTTACCATGTGAAGATTCTGAAAATTTGTCTAGTCCTCCTAAAGTACATTTACTGGGAATACAATTGTTCCCTAAATTTTCTTAAATCAAAATTTCCCATAGTTGCTTAATGACCACAATTACTCTAACCTTTGACTCTAAAGTGTTTTAAGTTTATACTCTTCCTTTTGACTTCAAAAGTTTTTGAGATAAACACACTTCAGATCTTTTGTTAGTTTTCTTCTTCCCCTTTCACCTTTCCCATTTATAAGTAATGAATTACTTACTGGGAGATCTTTGAGAAAAACCTTAATCCAATATCATTTTGTCGTAATGTTTTGAGAGAATTTGTCATGTTTGCACAAGTTTTTCAACCAATCTCACACTACATATGATATGGACTATGTTGATTCCTGATTTTCTGAATGTATTTTAACATAGCTGATTTTGTCCATTTGAGGATCCTCAACATGTTTTTCAACACACCAGATCTTATAACTACAGTTTTAAATTCCATCTTTCATGTTAGCAAAACACCAATGTTTTTATGAACATAGGTTTTGTTAATCTGAGGTTCATACTTTACCATTTAATAAGGTGACATCACAATTTTCATAACAACAGTTGAAATCAATTTTGAAAATATGAAATAATCCCACAGTTTAACAGATATGTTTTCAGATCTGAAAACTATGAGTGACTTGTGCATGATATCACTTGTTGTGTGAGATCTATGTGTCGTATGACATCTTGGTTGATTTACAGAGTTTTTGAATAACCATTTTGATCATGATTTACTCGTTACTCTGCTTTTCAACTGAATACAACCAATCCTTAGTATCAATGAATTTTGAGCCGAACTGTTATGTCAAATTGATTGTTAGATCGAATTTGACTGTCCAGGCTCTGATACCAATTGTTAGGATCTGAGGATCTACTGATTGTGCTTGTTTGTGAGATTTGAACAAATCAAATAGATATGAGCAGTTTTAAGTGCAGCGGAAATGAATAACAAACTTTGTAAACACAATCAAAGGAGAATATAGTTTGATAAACAATTGCTTTTTCATAGAGTCGAAAGATTACATTAAAAGCAAAAGGTTACAATGCAAGCTTACAGACTAAACTCCCCCTCATCCTGATACTCCAGGGTTGGTTGCACAAGATGAAAGGATTGAATCAAGGAGAAGAACTCACTCAAAACGATCAAATATAACAGTACAAAGTACTGTCATATTTATAAGCAAACCAAACCACTGATGTACCTCAGCTGACATCACCATGATAGTGACATCTAACAGCCTAACAACCTATAAACACTGATCTGTACAAAACTACTGATGTCTAACAACTGATTGATAATAAAATACAAAACAAGTCTAACACTGTTCACGTTCCACTGTTTTAGCCTAAGCACTGATTGTTTGAACATTAGTGCTTTCTTCAAAAGGTGATCAGTCTTTGAATGAGCAGTGCTTGGGTCTTCAGCAGTACTTAAGAGACAGCAGTAGATAGAGCTCAGTGTTTGCCTTTTAGCAGTCTTTAGTTGTTTCATCAGTGTTTGGTTCATCAGTTGTTCTTCTGAGTAGTACTTAGAGTGTATCAGCAGATAGGTCGTCACTTGTCAAGGGGAGATCTTAGTGTAAACGTCTGCTTATTGTGAATCCACTGTTGTGAACCGGTTTTGGCTTTCATTATCTGTTCCTCTGGTAGGGTTCAATCCCAACAATCTCCCCCTGGAACAGATAATGCCAAAACCCTTCATTATTCTGGATTTTTATTCTTCATCAGAAGTTCCTTTGCTTTTCTTTTAAATTCTTCCTCAAACTCTTTGGAACTTGAATCAGCCTCATCCCTGCACAGTGAAAGCTCAAGGAGATCTTGTAGATCTTCAACACTCAGGCCTAGTGCTTGATTCCTTGATATATGCCTCACTTCTCCATTGGTTCTGATCAGAGTCAATACGTGGGTCTTTTGTTCAGAGAGCCACTTTAGTATTTTTAAACCAAATGGGTTTCTTGGGAGAGTTTTATTGTCTGATGAACTTAAAGTGTTTGGCCTAGAGAAGAAGTGTAGAGCAGTATCATGAGCTTCAGACACTCGTGTGAATGCTTTTTCAATAATCTCATTAGCTGCAGCTATGTCTACTTCAACTTCTTTGTCAGTCAGCTCACTGTTTGTGACATCTGTTGATGATTTTTGGCTTACTACTTTGACCCTTTTGGCAAGGTCTTGTAGTTTTGCTAATCTTTCTTTATCTGAAGCTATTTTCTTGATAGCTTCTTCAATCTGATCAGCTTCTTTATCCTTTTCTTCTCCAACAGACAGCATTTCCTTCCTTTCTTTTCTCAATTTTGTGACAAAGGCTTCTGCTGTGCTGATTTGTGTTTCAAAGGTCTTGACTTGCTCCTGTAGCTTTTTGTAGTCAGACTTTTTAGAAATGTCGGAGACTTTCATCCTCTGTTTCTCAAGCCTTTCATAAGCTTCATCAGTGTGCTGCTTTGACCATTTTGCTATGGCATCCGCAGTATCCACTTTTCCATCCACCAACTCCTGCTTCTTTCTTTTATGTTCGGAAATAAGATCAGCTATGAATTTCTTGTATTTGTTCCAATTTGGAGCTGCCTTTTTCTTCCATGGATCAAGTTTAATCTTTTCAATTCTGTTAGCCTCATGCTTTAGTGCAACTATTGGCCAGTCTTTGAATTCTGTTTCTTCAGCAGGATAGAACTTTTCTTTCATTATGTATGCAAGGTATTCTTTTCTCAATTCATTTCGTTGATCTGCGTCAGGGGATAGGCTTGACATTTCTTTGTTCAGATCACTTGCATATTCTTCTATTTGTTTGACTTTGTTGAGCAGGAATTTCCTTCTTTCCAAAATGGCTTCATCACCTTGATCCTTGCATTCAACTTTGGCTCTTATCCTTGCTTGTCTTGCTTTTATTTCGTGATATTCATTCATGTTTTCTGGAATTATGAAACCTATGAGAGAAGGAAATTTCCTTTTTGAAGGATCATCTTCAGTGTAAAATTGTTTCATCTCATTTTTCACAGCTTCTAATTCCAATGGATATTTAGCAGCAACAGGATCATACTTTTCATCAGTAGCCTGTGTTGTTTCTCTTTTTCTTTTGTGAGGCTTTGGAGGTTGTGGTGTAAAAATGATGAGATCAGTGATGGAAGTTTGACTAACATCTGTTGAAACAACTGGTGTCTCAACATCTGTTGTCATTACAACTGCTGATATGTCAGCAGATGTCTTCTAGTTTTGAGCAGGGGATGGAGGTGGTGAGATAGTTTTTGATGGTGGTGATGGTGAATCATCAGATATGAAAATCCTTCTCCTTTTTGTTGTAGGAGAGGCTGATGATGTCTTGGGTGGCTTAGTGGTTTGAGATGAAGTGACAGTGGTTTGTGTTTGTGATTGACTAACAGTTGTTGAAACAACTGGTGCTTCAACCACTGTTGTCATTACAGCAGATGTTATAACATCTGCTGTCTTCTGCTTTATGGCAGGAGGTAATGATGATGATGTGAGGGCAGTGGTTTTGGTGGTGTGTGATGGAGTGGTGTGTGTTGAAGAGATGGCAGCTGTTTGACTAACAGGTTTTGAGACCTGCTTTTCTTTTTCTTTTTCTTTTTCAGGCTCAATATAAAGGCCATGTTCTATTCCCATCTTATTCATTTTTCTCAACAGCTTGATATTCTCCCCCTTTTTGGCATTATCTGAAAGGGGGTTATCAAGAAATGATAGGGAAGAAGGAACTTTGCCAGAGGCACTTTGAATGCTAGCCTATATAGCCTTGATATCTGCTTGAGTGTCTTTAAATCTTGATTCCACCATGTTGGTCAGCATTTGTACATGAATAGCATGCTTTTGATCAGCCATATGTTGCTGTTTTTCAAGCATGGGTTTAAAAATATTCCAAAGCTCATTTTCAGCAAATGCATGTTGTGCAGGTGCTTGAGCAGGAACAACAGTGGCTTGTGCTTTTTGAGCTTTTAAAATCTCTTGCACCATATCTTTAATTTCAGCAACTGAATCTTCAAGTTTTTCAACTCTTTCCGTCAATTTCTGATATTTTGAATCATCACCCACATTAGTAGGATCATCTGAATCCCCACCAGTAGTGGTTGTATCAATGTGTGTTTTAGGAACTGAGTCCCAAAAATCACCCATTGATGCCCCTTGTTCTTGGTACTGGGGACTTCTTTCTTCAGCACTTGATAATCCTTTGATGTTACTAGTGGTCAAAATAGGCTCACTAGTGGTTATCGATGGTGCTATAGAAGAAATTGCCTTCAAGGGAGTCTTACTTATGAAACAACTGTCCAACTGAAGATCTGTTGATCCATCAGTTGTAGTTGTTGCTCCACTTGAACTACTAACAAGAGTTACTTGTAACTCCTGCAGTGTAACCTCCTCAACTGTTGCTGGGATAGCAGAGGTATAAGCATCAGACCCAGTCACTTGTGGGGGTATACTCTCAGTGATAGGTGATAGAGAGGAACTGGTTTGTGTCTGTGCAATACTAACCGCATGCAACAGGGGTATTATTGATTGTGGTAATATGATGGGTGAGGGTATAGGTGTTGAAAGAGACATGTCCTTGGGATTAGGACTGAGGAAGATAGAGCCAAGTGGATCCAGAGCTTCATAATTTAGTGTCCCTGTGATTACAACCTGATCCTTTTGTGAGGATGCAGGAGGAGTTTTAGGCATAGGTTGAGATCTTTCATCCAACTGCTGTGAGGAAGTAGCAGCAGTGGTTTGTGGTGACATTTGTTTTGTCACTTGCAGCTGCTCTGGGATCTCATCTTCCAGAGTTGCCTTTGTTTTGGGTTTGGTGGGTTTTCTGGATGTTTTTCTTTTGGTCTTTTTGGTAATGTCAGGTGTGGATTTCAAAGCAGTGGTAGTGCTGCTCTGATCACCTGGAGCAGTGGGCTCAGCAGCAGATGTCTGAGGAGCAGTGGTAACTGCTGAAATCTGCTCAGACACCTCTGCTTTTGTTTTTATTGGTGCCATCATTCTTGAAAATGTTTCTTTTGTTAAGCCTTTTATTTGAAAATGGACACCTTGTTTGGACAAATTTTCATCCTCTTTTTCAAATTTTTGTTTAAAATAATAGCTCAGAAATCTTGGAAAAAGAAGAAATGATTTGCTGTCAACATTCTTTACCATGTCATTGAAGATCTCCTGGGAGTAGTTGTAATCTTTATTGTTTAAAATAGCATAGCCCAGGCATTGAATCTTCAATGGTATTTCGTTAAACGCTGTTGTTTTATTTGAAACACAACTTAAAAGTGTGTGGAATAAAAATCTGGGTGCAGATGGAAAATAACCTTTTTGTAAGGTATCTACCTTTGATTGTTCTGCATATCCCCTTTTCAAGAAATCAGTTTTTAACTCGTTTTTATCAAAAGAAGTTTTACCTTTCAGATCATCGAGTTTGAAGACCTCTGAGATTGATTGTGGGGTGATTTGAATTGCTTTACCCTGTATCGAGGAGTTAATGGCTACCACTTTTCCGTCTTGTTTTTCAAGCTTAGCATTTTTCCAAAACTCTCTCTTGGTTTGCAAGTAAATGGGAGCGTCTACTATCAATAAAGTTTTGTACTTTGATGCGGATAATGTGTCGATAACAGAATCGAAGGTGTGGTTGTTTGAGGGTTTTGTAAGGAGACCCAAGTAGTTGTGCGGTGATTTGTATGGGATTTCAATGGTTTCTTCGGCCGTTTGAGCGACCTCTTTTGAAGATGATGGTGATTTTGGTGTAGATTTTGATTTTGATTTTGACTTCGTCATTTTAATGAAGAAGAATCAGAGAGTGGTTTTGGGAAGAAAGGTTCGAAACTGCTTTGAGAATAGAACTTTGGAATTCAATTCGACAGTGTAAAACCCTGTTTGGGGTTTTGATCAGGGTTTTATTTAGGGAAAAAATGATCGCTGATGTGGCAGCGGTTATTATGATCTGAAGGCTAAAAACTGACCACGTATCAAACACTGATGAAATGGATGAAGGGTGGAGAACAGTTGTTTTAAGAGCCACTGATGAATCAAGCATCAGTGGTTACAACGGTAATAATGTGGACAGTGGAGGATTTTTACTATCAGTGGATAGCATATCAGTGGATAAGACACTGATTTTGAGCATCAGTGCTTGCCAAACAAAATGAAGGATCAGTGGGTGACTTTCAGCAGTGGATAGTAATTAGGAACCAGACGTTCGAACAAAGCAGTGGTTAGGGGTAATATAATGGTAATGATTTGAGAGATCAGTTATACCAGCAACAGTTTTGAAAATGTTCATTCAGGATTTTGCCACATGTCAATTACACATTTTGAAGCCTTTACAACTCCTTGACAGTGGTTTAGTACCCCAGATAATGTGAACTTTTTACCAACGATACTCATCTTTGTAATAATATTTGAATTAAAAACATGAGTACCTAGGTACTTTAAGATCTGTTGACAATCAATCCTTTTCAAAGATTAAGAGCAAACTTGAGTTTGACATGACCATGACAATTTGACCATTTCCTTTTGATCTGCTTGAGGATAAATTAACCAACAAAAATAAAGGTTATTTATCCTGACAGGAGATTGAAACTTTTACTTATCAAAAACCAGTAAAAGTTCAAAATATATATCATAAAAAAATATATATATCATGCTTTATTCGAGAAAATCCTTCTTAAAAAATAAAAGATTTTCTACAAACAGCACCAAAAGAACCTGGTAAAACACTAATAAAGCACATAATCATCTCATGCTCAAGTTTATGAAAATAGTCAGTGGTTGAAGACAAACACTGTTTTGAAGACAGTGGTATGAATTTTTAAACTGCATTTTGTCCACTGTTTTGATACCATTTACTTGTTGATGAATTGACAACAGAATTGATGACACATGTTCACATGAGTTTTTGACAACTCAGTTGCAGACTTTGTTACCATGTGAAGATTCTGAAAATTTGTCTAGTCCTCCTAAAGTACATTTACTGGGAATACAATTGTTCCCTGAATTTTCTTAAATCAAAATTTCCCATAGTTGCTTAATGACCACAATTACCCTAACCTTTGACTCTAAAGTGTTTTAAGTTTATACTCTTCCTTTTGACTTCAAAAGTTTTTGAGATAAACACACTTCAGATCTTTTGTTAGTTTTCTTCTTCCCCTTTCACCTTTCCCATTTATAAGTAATGAATTACTTACTGGGAGATCTTTGAGAAAAACCTTAATCCAATATCATTTTGTCGTAATGTTTTGAGAGAATTTGTCATGTTTGCACAAGTTTTTCAACCAATCTCACACTACATATGATATGGACTATGTTGATTCCTGATTTTCTGAATGTATTTTAACATAGCTGATTTTGTCCATTTGAGGATCCTCAACATGTTTTTCAACACACCAGATCTTATAACTACAGTTTTAAATTCCCTCTTTCATGTTAGCAAAACACCAATGTTTTTATGAACATAGGTTTTGTTAATCTGAGGTTCATACTTTACCATTTAATAAGGTGACATCACAATTTTCATAACAACAGTTGAAATCAATTTTGAAAATATGAAATAATCCCACAGTTTAACAGATATGTTTTCAGATCTGAAAACTATGAGTGACTTGTGCATGATATCACTTGTTGTGTGAGATCTGTGTGTCGTATGACATCTTGGTTGATTTACAGAGTTTTTGAATAACCATTTTGATCATGATTTACTCGTTACTCTGTTTTTCAACTGAATACAACCAATCCTTAGTATCAATGAATTTTGAGCCGAACTGTTATGTTAAATTGATTGTTAGATCGAATTTGACTGTCCAGTCTCTGATACCAATTGTTAGGATCTGAGGATCTACTGATTGTGCTTGTTTGTGAGATTTGAACAAATCAAATAGATATGAGCAGTTTTAAGTGCAACGGAAATGAATAACAAACTTTGTAAACACAATCAAAGGAGAATATAGTTTGATAAACAATTGCTTTTTCATAGAGTCGAAAGATTACATTAAAAGCAAAAGGTTACAATGCAAGCTTACAGACTAAACTCCCCCTCAGCCTGATACTCCAGGGTTGGTTGCACAAGATGAAAGGATTGAATCGAGGAGAAGAACTCACTCAAAACGATCAAATATAACAGTACAGAGTACTGTCATATTTATAAGCAAACCAAACCACTGATGTACCTCAGCTGACATCACCATGATAGTGACATCTAACAGCCTAACAACCTATAAACACTGATCTGTACAAAACTACTGATGTCTAACAACTGATTGATAATAAAATACAAAACAAGTCTAACACTGTTCACGTTCCACTGTTTTAGCCTAAGCACTGATTGTTTGAACATCAGTGCTTTCTTCAAAAGGTGATCAGTCTTTGAATGAGCAGTGCTTGGGTCTTCAGCAGTACTTAAGAGACAGCAGTAGATAGAGCTCAGTGTTTGCCTTTTAGCAGTCTTTAGTTGTTTCATCAGTGTTTGGTTCATCAGTTGTTCTTCTGAGTAGTACTTAGAGTGTATCAGCAGATAGGTAGTCACTTGTCAAGGGGAGAGCTTAGTGTAAACGTCTGCTTATTGTGAATCCACTGTTGTGAACCGGTTTTGGCTTTCATTATCTGTTCCTCTGGTAGGGTTCAATCCCAACATCCAGCATATGAACACATTATATTACATTACATTTTGAACCGTTGTAACTATTCGACCATGTGAACCGTTGTAACCATTTGATTACATGAACCATTTGTATCTATTGAACCATGTGAACCATTTGACAATAGACATTTGACTATACCTAAACATTTCTACAATTGTTAAACATTACATCTTGATGGTTTGGTTTGAGTAAGTGATTTAAGTAACGAGCATGGTGGATACGCCGCTGGTACTTCCTATATATAAGTGTTTGTATGGTATTACATATCGTAGCGTTATTTGAATCATTTCAATTTGAGACATATAACATTTTATACATATAACATACTTTTCACAAGATATTGTTTTACAAACAACTTATCTTGTACAAACTCATCTTACATGGTTATTCATTTAACCATACATTATTCTCTTATTTATACATATCATCTGAACTTATTGTTTTTCAAACGATTTTACAAAACAAATCAATTTACAAGGATCATGACTAAACTTTATTAAACATTTTCTTAAACTTACAAGTCATGAATCCTATTTTCACAAAACCTATGTATCTCACAGGCATTTTTATGCTGACGTACCTATTTTCACATGTGTTTTCAGGAGTTGATGCATAGGACTTATTGAGACATACTTAGGCGGACCTGTGCCTTAGTAACTTAAAACGAGACAAGAACTAGTTAATTTATGTTATGTACTCTTTATTTATTGTTTAAAGACAATGTAACTCGCTTGTTTGATGAATAAAACGAAACTTTAATTTCCATGGTTGTGAAACTATTAATTCTGTTACAACACTCCCCGACGTTTCCGCCACGTCTTGTTCTTTTACGTGGTTGGGGTGTGACAAATAAGAATGCTTCATTTTACTTCATTTAATTTTTGCATTTAATATTAGTGTAAGGGTATATTGGTAATCTTATATAGATCATTAATTGTTAGTTTTCCTTTTTAATAGCTAACTAAATTAAATTTGTAACTTATTTTCAAAAAAACATATTCTCCAAAAAAAGAAAAAATATATAATTTAAAGTGTAGAATAAATTCGAGGTGTGTAGGACGAATTACGAGTTGTGTAGGATAAATTTCAATATGTGTAGAATAAATTTCAAAACGTGTAGGATAAATTTTGATGTGTGTAAGCAAAAATTTAAGTGTGGAGGATGATAGTGTTTATGACTAATTAATTAGTCAAAGATAATAATAAATGAGTTGAGAGAAAAATTATTTAGTGTTTTACATTTTTACCCTTTGTTCTTTTTCTTCTTAATTTAATTTTCTTCTCAAATGAACCTTCCCCTAGATCAATAAAACAAGTATCAACACATAATGAAACAAGTATTAGCACATAAGAATAGCATGTCAAGTATTAACACATAAGTGACATATATGTTTAAAAGCTCAAAAGAGAATAGATAAAAAAAAACAAATAAAGTAGCATGCAAGTAGTTTCAAGCAAAACATAATAACAAAGCTCTAAAACTATAGACTAGGTAAAAGCATTCCTACTTTTCCAAATTCCCTATAGTTATGGCTTTGATACCAATCTGTCACACCCCAACCGATGGCGGAAACATCGGGATGAGACGAAAACGAGATTGCAAGAGACATCATAACACTATGTGACAATTTTAAATTAAATTTGATTTCATAAAAGTTGCTACAAATGTCATACAAGAATTAAATAAGACAACATTGTTTTCAAACATACATTTACAAAATAGATTAATCTAAGCGTGTTTCTAAGTCCACCTAATTCTGGTTTCTTCACTTACCATCATCTCGTCTATCAAACCTGCAACATGTATTAAAATATGATCAACAAAAAGTTGGCGAGTATACAAGTTTGATACATAGCATAAAATAGTTTTAAATAGTCTAACGGCTCGTATCTACATGAATCACAATATGCAAGTTACTAGTACGTTGAAACGGTGTCAAGTATATGTTCAAACCCAAGAATCCAATGCGTTAAAATAGCATATCCCAAAGAATAACGGGAGGTAACATGATTAACTTAACAATACCCGGAGACGAGTGGGCGGTGCATTACTCCTATAGCGCTATAATTGTTAAGATAGGCTTGTACGAAGTTAATGAGCATATAGACATGAAAAGTTTACAAAACATACGAGATTAAAAACATCAAATAGTCTCATGTTCAAATATGGATAGAGAGTGATTCAAATAGTTTCAAGTGTTTCGTGTGTTTATATAGAATACATGTTGCACCCAAAAGTGTTTAAAAATAAAAATGGGTTCGAGTATACTCACAAAATTGCATATGCTTTCCGATTATCCAATGTGACGAAGTTGTTTAGACTAGAAGGTTAAATATGTTCGATTTGGAGTTTTAAAAGACGGTTACATTCGGTCTAAGGATTTGGAGTTTAAAGTACATGAAAAATAGACATGTATGAAAATAATCATCTTGTACACATAACACATGTTCTTGACACTATTGAAACTCAAAAGAGTTTGTATGTTTTCATGGATTAAAGTTAATTAGAATCGTAGCATGTGTATGGTCATAGGTGATGTAACATATTCTTGACAAGCAACTATTAAGTTATCATCAAGTCTAGCTACCTAGATTTATATAGATTACATAGATAACATATGGATGTTTTATAAAGATTACAAGTCCTTTAGATCAAGCATGAGGTAGGATATTAAAGTCTCTATTTAGGCACCTCTTAGCATCATGTAATTCATACATGAGGTAGGAAGAATCAAGTCTTCCATTTAGGTACCTCTATCGTTCACCACTACACTTGTTGTTATGAACAACAAGGAGGGTCATGAACTTACAAGTAAAATAGAGAAATACGAACAACTAATCTATGGAAAACATCAAGAAGTGAGTGGATTCTTATGAAAGATAGCCCAAGCTAGCCTAACAATCACACATACATCAAGCTTCAAGCTTGAACACTTCTTGTGGGTAAAACCCTTTCTAAAACAGAATGTTTGTGAGGTTTTATCCTCTGATTTAACTTGTCTCAGCCTTGTTTTTAAGCCCAACTAACCATTCAATTGATTATGAGCATTAGGACATAGGTTTGAGATGAGATGAACTCAAGTTTAACTAAGATTAACAAAGTTTAAGTGAAAACAGGAACTTCAGTCCACTTTGGAGCCTATTTGGTGACAATCCAGACCTTGGTTTTCCATGAAAAGCCTGTGTAAATGTTCCTTAGGTCGATCCAAGTGTTTGAGAAGAAGAATGGATGAAAAAGATTAAGTATTGAGTGAGTTATGCTCACTTGAAGAACTTGGAATGATTCTGATTAAGTTCTTGATTCACAGCAGGTTATAGACTTATTTGAGAGAGTTTTTGAGAGGTTGTAAAGGGTATGAAGTGTGGTGAAGAGTGGGATTTTATAGGTGATTAGGGTTGTTGGTTGTGAGCATTTAAGACTAAAACCAAGTTTAAACTCAAATAAAACATCAAAATCACGCTCAAAATACAACTGATCAGCTGGTTCTCGAACCTAACGGGCTTGCGGGCCGCAAACACTCTTCTGGGCCGGGTCCTGGGCCGCCAGAAGGTGTGGGTTGGCTGAATTTTTGTTTAATGTCCAATTTAGTCCCTGAACTTCCATAAAATGTTATTTTAAGTTATATTTAGGGTGTTTTTTTTTTGTACAAAACTCATATGTATAGGCATGTTATGCAATTGAACCATAAATTAGCTATAAAACAAGTATGATTATGTTTATTCGTCAAGAAATAGAATAGAATTCGCGTAATTTAGCATATAGATCAATAGTTTGCAAGTTTGATATTTTTAGCACAAAGTATGAATAAAGTATCGTATGAATGGTATTTTTGAACATGTGTAAGACGTATATAACACAAGTGTAACGAAAACACGAATTTCATTATGATTCAAGTCTCGGATTTTACATCGATTACAATGAAAGGACGATTACAAGAGTACGAAGCTTCCGAAAATAGATTTACAAGCGAAGGTTTCTAAATATAGGAAGTATGAAAACGCAGGGCGTTACAAAAGTGTCCAGCCATCAGGATAAAGCCTACCAACATATCGCTCTAGAGTCAGACCGTTTCAATATTGGTCTTACATGAGTCAGCCTTAATCCTCATTGTGAAAATTCATTTCATTTCCCATATATGCTGTAAAATCTTTTTGTATTTTCTCATTTTCTCTACAGACAGATATCTCTAGATATCGCCCTAAATTTGTGCGTAAATGTTATGCGCAAATTTACCTAACAACGAAAACGTTTGTACAAAGATTGAAACGAAAGAAAATGAAAATATTTTTGTTGTTTTTGTTTAACCCTTCCATCATCAGATTTAAGACTAATCAACACCACAATTAGAACATGAAATTCAAATTTGTACCTTTTCACTGATCTTGTCTCACCTCTCTTATCTCCTTCAAACGAAACATATCAACTTTAAAGAAATAAACATTTTGCAACAGTGAAATGTTACCCGTTATGTCTCTGGAACAACCGGTATCAACATCCAAGGATTGTCAACAGATCCTCCTTGGTTGTCCCTGAAAAGTAAGGAGATCAGTAAGACATTGGTACCCAGACCATCGTGGTCCTAGGTTGTGCTGAAGCATCAACATAAGACACTTCTCGCAAGCACATGTCCCCTTTTGTTTCAAGGATTGGTGATGTCGCCGCATTATGTTTTGCTTTCCAAACTTGTTTAGGTCTTTCTAACTTCTTAGGTGCCTTTTGCAAAACTGTTTTCTTTTCAACCCTTTTATTGTTCAAACCGTGTTTAGGTTTCAAAGCTTACTTTCTTTTAGCTTTGGCAGCATTCCAACCCCCATCAGATGGTTTAACCTTGGGATACTTATTCATCATTGCCTTAGGCTTCTCAACCTTCATCGGCTTAGAATAAGATCTATCCCTAGATGTAACCTTCTGATGATGTGTATAGTATGGCACATAGGGACGATGTGTGCAATTCCTTGCAATTTGACCGGGTATGCCGTAGTTGTTGCATGTTTGCTTCTTTACGTAAGGAGAATATCCCGGTCCATTCGATCCAACTGATGATGAGTTTGAGTTATAACACTTGTTGGATGATTTGTTTGCAGTCTGTTCAAGCTTTCTGCCCTGCTTCATGTGTCCCTGTTTACAACAGTTAGTATATTTATTGGATTTAGCATTTTCATTTTTAAGTGTTGGCTTTGGAGGCACATATTTATTTGAGGATCCTCTCAAAGCTGGCTCAGAAACAGCCTTTCTCACATATGGAGGAGCATCAACAGACAAATTCGATGTTTTTGAACGAACATCGTCATGCTTTTGGCAAACAATATCATCCCCCTCAACCCAATCCTCTACTTTTACCACATCTGCACATGAAGTAGAAGCATTAGTAAAAAAATGCACACTTAAAATCAGGGACTGGCATTGTTATTTCAATTTCAGATGTTGTGGGCTCAGTCACTGCTTCGCTGGTTGATTCAGCTAAACTACTTGAGTTACATTCCTTTTGTAGTGGCTCTGCTGAATCCTCTATCGCTGAGTTAGCTGCTCCAGAAGACTCACAGCTGGATTCACGAGATTCAATTGATTCCAATTTCTCAGAATCAGTTACTTCAGGTGATTCACATTTGGAGTCACATGGAGCAGGTGGCTCAGATTCTGCTATTGTTGGTTCTGATTCAACTATTTTAGATGACTCCTCACTAGATTCAACAGATTCAACTAATTTTGAGGTTTCACAATTAGTCATTTCTGAAGCATCACATGGAGAGTCAGATGAATTAGTTAATTCAGATTGATTGCTAGATTCAAATTCTTTAATGAACTTATCCAGATCGTTCATCATAGCAAACTGAAGATTTGTCGATTTAATTTGAGTCTCTTCCTTTTTATTTTGCAATTCAGATGGTTTTTGAGAAATTGTTGATTCAATATTATCTAACACTTGAAAATGCTTATCAACATCAGCATTTTTCTCAAAACTTAGAGTCTCGGTGTGTTTTGAAGTATATCAGCAGGTTTGACGAAAGTTTTATTAAACGCCTGTTTTTCTAGAATAATTTCGGTTTTCTCTGGCCTTGTGATTTTAACTTTCTTCGGCTTAACAGGCTCAACTTTTCTATCCCCGGGTTTCCCATATTCCATTTCAAGCAGGTTGGCTATCTCCTCATCAGTCATAGGAATTAAGGTGTAATTGTGATTGTATGGTGGAGGTATGCACACAAATCCCAATCCCTTATTCCTCACTTCCTTTTTATTGTATTTTAACTGTTGATTAATCATTTTTTCAACCTTTTCACTTGATACATCAAACTTTTTAAAACTGAACTCTGTGTTTTCAAAAGTTGATTTTAAATTATCAAGTTCAACAGTTAGTTTTTCAGAAAGTTCCTTAAAGCGGAGATGCCTACATCGCTCCTGACTTAGATCATTATGCAACTTTCAGATATCACGCTTCTGCGCCTCCACCATATCCTTATATCCGTTTAGTTTCTTTTTGATCTGATATTCATCAGATTTGGATAATCTAAGTTACATAACGAGCGAGTCAGCCTGCTCTTTGTAACCACTAAGTTTTTCCCTATATGCTCTAGTACAACAGATATTATCTACACATACCTCAGTGGGAGTAGGAGTGATTTTAAAAATTGGAAAACTTGCATGACAATTTGATCCTGAATCAGCAGGAGTGGACAAGCAAACTTTATCAGGTAATGAAGCAGCAGAAACAACAGGAGTGGATGAGCAGACTGTAGCAGATGTGTTGCATTGAGCCTTCTGCTTGTCAGCCGTATCATAAGATTTGATGAGTGAGATCAGCTCATCCGACTTCATTCTGTAACAGTAGCAGTTGGTTGTCAATATTATCTGATTAACATTGCTAAACCAACTACAGTTTGCCTAATCTAGAAACCTTTGTATAGCATCCAGAAGCCTCTTGTTGCTCCAATACGTAGACACCTCAATCTCTTTCGTCTTCATTTCTGAGAGTAGTTCAGTAAACCGGCCAATCAACGCTTCTACAGATTCACCAGGAAAGTATCTGAAACTTTTAAGTTTCTGCTCAAACACTTCTTTCTGAGAAGACATTTTTAAAATTTAAGATGTGATCCCCCCGAAAATGTCTTTGCCCACACTCGCACACTATATTTGGGCCGCACACACTAAAGTCGTACACTTCTCAGTTGGGCCACACACTGTGTCAGTCCACAATCCAATTAACAGACCGCAAACTGCCCAAACAAACTATACACTAGTCCGCACACTTGCTCAAATCGCACCCCGAAAAACCTTTCAAAAATCTTTTTACCAAACAATCAAACCTCTTATATAAATATATATATATATAGGTAAAGGGTACTGTACAAATTCCCTTATCGTACATTACGTACGCTACAATCTTAGCCGTCAGATCATCTTCCCGCAATGAAAATCGCATGTTGTTTTTTTTGTAATAATTTCGCATGTGATAATTTTGATGAAATAGCAGGTGTTTTTTTGTAACAATTTCGCATGTGGTAATTCAATTTCGCATGTGATAATTTTGATGAAATAGAAAGTTGTTTTTTTGTAACAATTTCGCATGTGGTAATTCAATTTCGCATGTGATAATTTTGATGAAATAGCAGGTTGTTTTTTTTGTAACAATTTCGCATGTGGTAATTCAATTTCGCATGTGATAATTTTGGTAACAATTTCGCATGTGGTAATTCAATTTCATATGCGATTTTCAATGCGGGAAGATGATCTGACGGCTGAGATTGTAGCGTACGTAATGTACGATAAGCGCATTTGTACGTTAACCAGCCCCTATATATATATATATATATCTACCTCTCTAGGGTAAGGATAGTGTAAAAAGGGCCAAAAGTGTGAGAAGTGTATTATAACACTATATATAATACTATATAACACCATATAAACACCGTATAACAATATGTAACACCATATAATACCATATAACACTATTAAAACACTATATATCATTATATAACAAATATAACACTATACATCTATCATAGACATGCTATCAGACAACCTATAGTGTTATATTTGTTATATAATGATATATAGTGTTACATAGTGTTATATGGTATTATATGGTGTTACATATTTGTCACACCCCCAAAATCCACCTGCGGAGTACTACCGCTTGGAGGAGTGACTGACCAGGATCCAGCCACCAATCATATTGAACAAGCATATAAGTAGTTATAAAATCCAACCAATACAATTGGCGTTCAAACAAAACATAGATTAAGTTGCAAGCGGAAGCATAAGTCTTAAAACCAAAACATAAGTTTAATTGTTTCAAAGTTTAACATGGCACACAGCCGTCCATGTCCCACAACGACCCTCTTCCATGCAAGCTCCAGCTAAGTACCTATTGACCTGCAAAGCATGTAGTAACGAGTCAACAACAAGTTGAGTGAGTTCACGGTTGGGTGTTCGTTTTAAGTTGTTTCAAAAACAGTTTCCTTTATTTGGCATCCAGCCGTGGGGGTTACCCCATAGTTAAAAACGTGACTTGTTTATTCCCGGTTACTCTGGCAATCCAGCCGTGGGGGCTACCCCGTGTTAGTTATCTGGCATTTCGGCCGTGGGGGCTACCCCATGTATATACTAGACTCGTTACCATATCGACTGCTGACTGTAGTCATGTTTATGTGCCCTGAAACTGTCAATGTCTATCATCATTGACGTGCCCCAGATCCATTAGTTCACGCCCGTCCTCTGCGGCACGGTGTGAGGTTTGTCAGACCTAAATAGCGCTATCTAACTAATGACCCGCTCGCCATTGGCCCGGCGATTAAGTCGATATAAAAAGGAGGGACTTCGTGATAGAGTTTTGGTCTAGTACGAGTTATCTGTCCGTGAGGACGAGGAATTTCATTCCTGAACCATTGCTGTCCTACCCAAGGAGGACGAGGAACCCACGTTCCTTAACCCCAATTCCCGACCCCTGGGAATCCCATGCTTTGTAGAGGGTGTGAACTCACCTTGGTTTGCTCGGCAGATACACAGAAAGGTCAATCAAGTTGTAAGTGGTCAATTACGTCCTAACATAGATACCATTCAAGTCAGGTTCGTATCCAAGTAGTGCACGTATGTTTCTACACGTATGCTAGCACATTGCATGCAAGTTTCATTCATGGCAGCCCAAATAACATTCATACACCACAGAACGTATAAGGTCCATGCATTAAGCCCAAGAGTCCAGCCCAATTACCTAAGCCCGTAATGGGGTGCAAGTCCAAACAGTGTGCACATGCACATGGTCTCGAGTCGAGACTGTGCGGTCTCTAGTCGAGGCTGTGCGGTCTCGAGTTATAGCTTACAAGTCTCGAGTCGCAACTGATGAGGTCTCGGGTTATGCATATGTTGGTCTCGAGTCGCAACCGGACTCGCAAGTATGGTCTCGAGTCATGATGTTTATGTGCTGATCAAGGGTGGTCTCGAGTCGAGACTATGGGTTCTCGACTCGCAACCCGAGTTGAAAACTGCAGTCTCGAGTTATCATGCTCCCGGTCTCGAGTCGAGACTGAAGTTCTCGGCTGAACATCTGCTGATTTCTGCCCTTGTACTTAGCCAATGAGGTTTTGATTTCATGCAACAATTGTGTACTATCCACTAAACATGTTTTCTTGTCTAGTTATTAACCAAAATGGATCAAACAATCAGATTTCAAATATTCATAACACATTCATCTCATATTCAACAAGTTCTTCATATATTCAAGTCATGTTCATGTTGATCATCAAACTTGTTCATCATATTTTAGGGTTTTTTAGCATTAGTCATAGTCATAACATGAACAACCATCAAAACACTAGAACATACTCATCTAATGGTTTCAAATCATCACATAACACCTCAAACTCGGCTCTATGCTAATCCGATTACATGACATTGTCTAGCACACATATGCAAGCCTACTTTCATGAACATTAACAACTAATAGTTTAAACCACATTCAAACACAAGACATCATTAACCTATCATGCAATATATCCGAAATCAAGACATGTTAACCGATTATCATCATCACACACATTAAGAACATCATCATGCTATTTCATCAAGGCAAGTAGCATCATTAGTCACATAACCACCTAGTGGGCATCTAGAAATACTAACCGATTGTGAAAGGCACCGAGATGGTAAAGAAGATGAATAAAATGGAGTGTCCGAGTGTTGATGATGAGCTTGACCAAGTCTCCTTGTGGTCACCGGTTTGATCCGAGAAGAAGGAGGAGGATGTTGAGACTTAGGGTTTAAGGTTTTCTAGAGAGAGAGTGTGTAGGAGGAGGTGTGTGGGAGTGAGTGTGTTGTCCAAAGAAATGGCAAACATGGCTATCCACCAAGTTTATATATCCGTTCCAAGTGGTGCACCCTAATGGGCTTTCGGTTGGGTTAAATGAGGTGTATGGCCCATCCGGCCCATTGTTTCATTGCTCACTCGAGACCGCATGGTCTCGAGTTGGGTCCTTGTGTCTCGGGTCATAATAATACACACATACATACAAGCACTACACATATCATAACACATAATCGCATAGAATATTCACTTATATCATTAAACCAACAAGTTAACTAATCAAATAACGTTCAAGCAAGTAACATCGAGATATAATGAAAGGTTCTAGATTTCGAGTTGTCACATCATCCCCAAGTTGAAAGAAATTTCGTCCTGAAATTTGGTAGGCACTCACTGAGGAAGCTAGTTAAGTTGTATGGTTTTCCCGGTTTTCCTGGGGTGTCACATCCACCCCCCGTTGATCTGGAATTTCGTCCCGAAATTCCGTAACTTCAGCCTCAGTAGTGGGTGTACTGTTTGCGAACAGTTGGGGATACTTTTGTTTCATCCGATCTTCGCGTTCCCAGGTGAACTCTGGGCCGCGACGTGAGTTCCAACGAACTCGAACGAGAGGTATTCTAGTGCTCTTGAGGACCTTAACATCCCGGTCCGTGATTTCGACTGGTTCCTCGACGAATCGTAACTGTTCGTCGATGGTGAGTTCCTTCAGAGGAACTACGTGGGCCTCATCTGACAGACACTTCTTCAGATTCGACACGTGAAAAACGTTGTGAACTGCACCGAGTTCGGCTGGTAAGTTCAGTCTGTAGGCCACCCTGCCTATTTTCTCGATGATTTCGAAAGGTCCAACGTATCGTGGGTTAAGTTTGCCTCGTTTACCAAAACGAACCACACCCTTCCAGGGTGAAACTTTGAGTAGTACCCGCTCCCCAACCTAGAGCTCAAGTGGTTTCCTGCCCTTATCGGCGTAGACTTTCTGACGGTCACGGGCTGCCGCCATGCGTTTTCGTATTTGAGCAATCTGTTCGGTTGTGTCTACCACATGTTCTGGGCCAGTGATCTGACTATCTCCCACCTCTGCCCAACAAAGAGGTGACCGGCATTTACGTCCGTACAATGCCTCAAATGGAGCAGCTTTAATGCTGGTGTGGTAGCTGTTATTGTACGAGAATTCCACAAGTGGCAGGTGCTTTTCCTAGCGGTTGCCAAAGTTGATTACACATGCACGAAGCATGTCTTCTAAGGTTTGAACAGTGCGCTCGGACTGCCCGTCCGTCTGAGGGTGATACGCTGTGCTCATATCTAAACGTGAGCCAAAGGACTTGTGCATTGCTTGCCACAGTTCTGAAGTAAAACGTGCATCTCGATCTGAGATAATAGAGGTGGGCACCCTGTGCCTCGAAACAACTTCCTTGAGGTATATTTCTGCAAGAGTGGAGAATTTATCCGTCTCCTTGATAGCCAAGAAGTGTGCAGATTTTGTGAGTCGATCCACGATCACCCAAATAGTATCGTTTCCGCGCTGGGATCTTGGTAGGCCAGTAACGAAATCCATGGAAATTTGCTCCCATTTCCATTGTGGTATCTCTGGTTGTTGGAGTAGGCCTGAGGGTTTCTGGTATTCGGACTTGACTCTCGCACAAGTCAAACACTTGCTGACGTAAGTTGCTATGTGGGCCTTCATGCTAGGCCACCAATATATAGTTTTGATATCGTGGTACATTTTGTCCGAACCAGGGTGTACCGAGTAGCGAGACTTGTGTGCTTCGTC
This sequence comes from Helianthus tuberosus, assembly GCA_030545235.1. Taxonomy (NCBI): domain Eukaryota; kingdom Viridiplantae; phylum Streptophyta; class Magnoliopsida; order Asterales; family Asteraceae; genus Helianthus; species Helianthus tuberosus. Next base: position 37,671 of record JARYGA010031500.1, read on the forward strand.
CATCACAAGCTCTCGTAAGTTGCCATAGAGTGGGACCCAAACGCGTCCTGTTACGTAGTAAGTACCGTCTTCCTTCTGTTCTAAGCGTTGCCTTGATCCGCGTAGGGCTTCAGCCCTGACGTTTTCTGGTTTCAATGCTTCTATCTGAGCAGCTCGTATCTGGGAAGGAAGACTAGAATGGATCGTGAGTTGTAAAGCTCGCACGCGCTTAGGCGCAGTGTCCTTTCGACTGAGGGCGTCAGCCACAACGTTGGCCTTGCCCGGGTGATACCTGATTGAGCACTCGTAGTCATTCAGCAGCTCGACCCATCGTCGTTGCCGCATATTCAGCTCCTTCTGCTTGAAGATATGTTCGAGGCTCCTGTGGTCGGTGTAGATGGCGCACTTAGTACCGTACAGGTAATGCCGCCATAACTTAAGTGCAAAAACAACAGCTCCCAGCTCTAAGTCGTGCGTAGTGTAGTTCTTTTCATGAACCTTAAGTTGGCGTGAGGCGTAGGCTATAACTTTATCTCGTTGCATCAATACACAACCAAGACCTTGAATTGACGCGTCGCAGTAGACCACGAAGTCGTCTGTGCCCTCCGGCAAGGAAAGGATAGGTGCGCTGCATAGTCTATCCTTTAAGTGCTGAAATGCTGATTCCTGTGCATTTCCCCAGCGATAAACAACGCCTTTCTGCGTCAGTGAGGTGAGAGGCTGTGCAATCTTAGAAAAATCCTTAATGAACCTCCTGTAGTAACCTGCCAATCCCAAGAATTGGCGAATTTCCTTTGGTGTACGAGGTGCAGGCCAGTTCTTAATAGAGTCTACCTTGGATGGATCAATGTGAATCCCATCCTTGTTTACCACGTGGCCTAAGAAATGGACTTCTCGAAGCCAGAAGTCGCATTTCGAGAACTTTGCATAAAGCTGTTTTGTTCGAAGGAGTTCCAGGATAAGCCGTAGATGTTGTTCGTGTTCCTCCTGACTCTTAGAATAGATCAGGATGTCGTCGATGAAGACTATAACGAACTTGTCCAGGTAAGGCTTGCACACTCGATTCATCAAGTCCATGAAAACCGCAGGTGCGTTTGTCAGCCCAAAAGGCATGACCAAAAACTCATAGTGCCCATAGCGAGTTCTGAATGTTGTTTTGGAGACGTCCTCTTCTCGGACTCTCAGCTGGTGATAACCCGATCTCAAATCGATCTTCGAATAGTAGCTCGACCCTTGCAGCTGGTCGAACAAGTCGTCAATATGCGGTAGAGGATAACGATTCTTCACCGTCACCTTGTTGAGTTCCCGGTAGTCGATGCACATTCTGAAGGTACCGTCTTTCTTTTTCACAAAAAGCACTGGAGCTCCCCAGGGCGATGAGCTAGGACGAATAAAACCCTTATCCAAGAGTTCTTGTAGTTGCGTAGAGAGTTCTTCCAACTCTAATGGAGCTAAACGATAAGGTGCACGAGCTATAGGCGCAGCTCCAGGAGCTAGTTCAATCTGAAACTCGACTTGGCGATGAGGCGGAAGGCCAGGTAATTCCTCAGGAAATACCTCAGGGTAGTCGCGTACAATTGGAAAATCTTCTATCTTCCTCTCTTTCTCTGAGGTGTCAGTAACGAGAGCCAAAATGGCAGTGTGGCCCTTTCGCAAGCACTTCTGGGCCTTAAGGAGAGAGATGACGTTCTCAACGGCACTCCTCTTGTCGCCACGAATCATGAGAGGTTCATTACCGGAACCCGGAATACGAACAATATTCTCGTTGCAAAGAATCTCTGCTCGGTGTTGGGATAACCAATCCATCCCAATGACAACGTCGAAACTACCCAAGACAATAGGAATGAGGTCGATAGAGAAGGTCTGGCCAGCGAGAATAAGTTTACAACCCTTGACTACGTGTGTGGCTTCTAAACTCTTACCATTTGCTAGCTCTACAGTGTGCTTGTTGTTCAAAGGTGTTGGAATACGCTTAAGCATTCGACTAACTTCTAGTGACATGTAGCTAGTATCGGCACCCGAATCAAATAATACTGAAACATAAAAGTCATCGAGAAGGAACTTACCCGCCACAACATTGGGGTCATTCCTTGCTTCACCTTGGCCAATCACGAACGCTCGCCCCCTGGCTCCATTGTTGTTGTTGTTCCCATTGTTACCGTTCCCCTGATTGTTGTTGTCGTTGTTCTGGTTCCTGTTCAGTTGGGGACAATCTCTCTTGAAGTGGCCTTCAGCTCCACACTGAAAGCACCCTTTGTTATCACCCTGCTGCTGCTGCTGGCGTTGGTTCTGTTGAGCTTGCTGACGATTCTGATTGGCGGGGTATAAGCTCCTGCAATCCTTTGCAGCGTGACCTGGCTTGTTGCACCGATGACAGTTGCCCCTGGTGCATGGCCCGCTGTGGTGCAGGCTGCAGCGATTGCATTTGGGGTGATTCCCTTTGTATCCACCGTGACTTTGACCACCAGATGATTGCTGACTAGGGCTCTTGTAGTCATCAGTCTTTCTCTGCTGAGACTGGGACTGAACAGAAGTCGACCCCTTACTCGAAGCTCCATCCCATTTCCGTTTGTTGTCACTAGAGGTACCAGAAGTAGTTGCAGCACCTATGTGCTTTGGTAACTTGTTCTGCTCCACCGCCTGATCAGTGAGACGGTGAGCAAACTGAACAACTTGCTGGATGGTGGCGAGGTTCGCTAAAGTCACATGACTTTGGATCTCTGGCACCAAGCCCTTGAGAAAGAGTTCAATACGCTTAAATGGAGGGTCCACCATAGTAGGACACAGTAAGGCAAGCTCATTTAACCTCTTAGTGTACGCCTCAATTTCTGACCCCGTCATCTTGAGGTTGAAGAACTCGACTTCCAGCTTATGAATGTCATCCCGACTGCAGTATTCTTCTTTGATCATCTCCTTAAAAGTTTCCCATGGGGTGGCGTTGGCAGCAACCAACCCCAGCATTTGAACTTGAGCGTTCCACCACGTGAGGGCTAAACCCTCGAGAGTACCGGTAGCATACTTCACCCTGCGCGCCTCAGGGCATTCACACATTTCGAACACAGATTCTAGTTTCTCAAACCAGTGGAGGAGACCTACTGCTCCTTCAGTGCCGCTAAAAGTAGTTGGTCGGCAGTCCATGAAAGTCTTAAAAGTGCACACGGGTGGCTAAGCATGCTGACCTATTGTGGGCGAAAGAAAAACAGAGTTTAACACAAAGGTTGGTTCACGAGAGTAGGATTCTAAAGATCCTAGAATGAGTTCGGACTGCAGGATATACCTCCTGCGTGTGCAGCTGCAAGTGCTGCGGCAACTCGTTCGTTAATCAGAGCCATCAACTGGGCTTGTGTCAGGTTAACGCGTCCAGACATGATCTTCATATTAAGAGGAACGTGAGTGAGAGAGGTTCGCGAAGGTGCGATGACAGAAGTGAGTAAGTACACACGTGTTCAAGCAACAGTGGTTATACTAGCCAAGCATAACATGAGCAATGTGCTATATAACTAACAAGTAGGCAATATATACACAGATCATATCACCTAGAATGTTGAGCCTTGCATGTGGAGTGAAGCGTCGTTGTGGATCGTAGAGCACTGTACGGGTTATAGTCTGGTTTTAACAAAAATGTTTCTCCTTTATTAAAACCAAGTTCACTATAACCAATGGCTCTGATATCAATCTGTCACACCCCCAAAATCCACCTGCGGAGTACTACCGCTTGGAGGAGTGACTGACCAGGATCCAGCCACCAATCATATTGAACAAGCATATAAGTAGTTATAAAATCCAACCAATACAATTGGCGTTCAAACAAAACATAGATTAAGTTGCAAGCGGAAGCATAAGTCTTAAAACCAAAACATAAGTTTAATTGTTTCAAAGTTTAACATGGCACACAGCCGTCCATGTCCCACAACGACCCTCTTCCATGCAAGCTCCAGCTAAGTACCTATTGACCTGCAAAGCATGTAGTAACGAGTCAACAACAAGTTGAGTGAGTTCACGGTTGGGTGTTCGTTTTAAGTTGTTTCAAAAACAGTTTTCTTTATTTGGCATCCAGCCGTGGGGGTTACCCCATAGTTAAAAACGTGACTTGTTTATTCCCGGTTACTCTGGCAATCCAGCCGTGGGGGCTACCCCGTGTTAGTTATCTGGCATTTCGGCCGTGGGGGCTACCCCATGTATATACTAGACTCGTTACCATATCGACTGCTGACTGTAGTCATGTTTATGTGCCCTGAAACTGTCAATGTCTATCATCATTGACGTGCCCCAGATCCATTAGTTCACGCCCGTCCTCTGCGGCACGGTGTGAGGTTTGTCAGACCTAAATAGCACTATCTAACTAATGACCCGCTCGCCATTGGCCCGGCGATTAAGTCGATATAAAAAGGAGGGACTTCGTGATAGAGTTTTGGTCTAGTACGAGTTATCTGTCCGTGAGGACGAGGAATTTCATTCCTGAACCATTGATGTCCTACCCAAGGAGGACGAGGAACCCACGTTCCTTAACCCCAATTCCCGACACCTGGGAATCCCATGCTTTGTAGAGGGTGTGAACTCACCTTGGTTTGCTCGGCAGATACACAGAAAGGTCAATCAAGTTGTAAGTGGTCAATTACGTCCTAACATAGATACCATTCAAGTCAGGTTCGTATCCAAGTAGTGCACGTATGTTTCTACACGTATGCTAGCACATTGCATGCAAGTTTCATTCATGGCAGCCCAAATAACATTCAACCACCACAGAACGTATAAGGTCCATGCATTAAGCCCAAGAGTCCGGCCCAATTACCTAAGCCCGTAATGGGGTGCAAGTCCAAACAGTGTGCACATGCACATGGTCTCGAGTCGAGACTGTGCGGTCTCTAGTCGAGGCTGTGCGGTCTCGAGTTATAGCTTACAAGTCTCGAGTCGCAACTGATGAGGTCTCGGGTTATGCATATGTTGGTCTCGAGTCGCAACCGGACTCGCAAGTATGGTCTCGAGTCATGATGTTTATGTGCTGATCAAGGGTGGTCTCGAGTCGAGACTATGGGTTCTCGACTCGCAACCCGAGTCGAAAACTGCAGTCTCGAGTTATCATGCTCCCGGTCTCGAGTCGAGACTGAAGTTCTCGGCTGAACATCTGCTGATTTCT
>JARYGA010031501.1:0-27254 GCA_030545235.1 Helianthus tuberosus
ATCATTTTCAATTTGAGCCGTTAATTCTTTGATCCGTTCAGTTGAAGCTTTTACAGTTTTGTCACGATCGAGAATCTGATCTTCAACATTTCTAACCTTTGTTGTCAGATTCTGAATTTTCTCATTGTTAAGATACGTGACAGTGCTACAAAAATTGCATTGTTTGGTGCAATTTTTGCAGTCAGCATTCCCGTCAATCTTGTTACCTGATGCATTTGTTGACACACTTTGACTGACCGACCCCTTTGACTCAGTAACAGAATTAGAGTCTACCTCAAGTGCTTTTGCGGCTAGCACTTTGTCAGCCATCACTCCCAGGTTCTCAGCTGTCAACTCTTGCGTAGTATCAATTAAGCCTATATCAACCTGCTTTTCTTTCTTCTCTTTCTCCTCTTTCTCCTTTCTCTCTTTCTCTTTCTCTTCTTCAATCATTTTCGAAGTTGGAGTTCCCCACCATTTGTGTTGCCAATACTCATCGTCTTCTTTGTACTCCTTGATGATGGCTTCGATATCTAGCGTTTTATCATCAATCGCAATGTTGCCATACCTATCAAGATAGCACTCTCTATCTGGATCCCATCTGTTTGCTCTTCTAGCTTCCAGAAAGATACCAGAAAGTCTGATAATCTTGTTTTCAGCAATCATCTTCCGGTATTGATACTTCTGTTCCTCAGTACGATCATCTTTCCACTTAATGGGTTCATCATTACTTGCCATGAATGCATAACCCACCGCATCTTCTTCCGGTAGAACTTCCTTACTCCAATCATACCCCTCATCATCATAAATCACAGCAAGAGCCCTTGATTTGTCTCTGTTATCTTCAGACTGCTTCAATCTAGGCGGCTCGGATTTATTCTGATGGTAGATTTCCTTTTTGTAATAATCATCTCGAAACGGATTCTCTGACTCATCAGCATACGCATTCCTGCATTCCCGTTTGAAATGACCCTTCTGCTTACACTTAAAACATGTCACTCTTGACTTGTCGAACCCCAGTTTTGTAGACGGACCACCGATCGTCTTTCTCCCTGTAATCTCCATGAAGCGTTGTGCACGTCGAACTGCACTTGCCATTGCCCAACGAATGTCGATCAGCTCCATTTCTTCAGGGTCTATCTGATCGTAGTCTTCTTTCGTCAGATTTGTAATCCCGATTTTTCCAGCCACCAACCCTTCGTAGGATTCCAAAACAGACACCAGAAAAACCATTTGTTGCTTGGCCGACTCCTCATCAAAATTCTGTGCGTTCTTCAGATCTATCGCGATATTGCAAGAAAACTTCGCATCAGAATGATTTACAGAAGACGTAGATCCACTGTGATAACCACTATGGCTTCCACTGCTTGAATTGCTTTGACTTTCTTTGCTTGCTGGAGAAACATTCTCAGCAGAAAATGCAGTTTTTGGAGAAGTAGCTTTCGGGATCAAACTTTTTGGATAGTACAAATCCAGATTTTGCTGATAAGATGAATTATTAACTTTAAATGTCTTCTTCAATTCCAGTTCATGACTTTCAAGTTTCTCAATCACCAAATCTGGTTTCAACAATTCAGAAGGAATAGTGTTCTTAAGCATGAGAGCATAATATCTCCACTCCATCTCGTCTGGCAATGAATCGAACAACTTGTCTACTTGCTCATCATCAGAATATCTGATATCATGTCTTGCTAATTCCAGCTTCAGATGACCGAACCTTTCAATCATTTTACACACCGATTCATTTTTAAGACAACCAAACATATCAAACTCTTTCCTAAGAAGTTTCTTTTTATTTTTTACAATCTCTTTACTTCCAAGACACTTCTTTTTGAGTTTTTCCCATAAGTCTTTAGCATTGGAGTAATCTATCAGTGAAATGATGTCTTCACGCACCGATTGAAACAATAATGCCATACATTTTTGCTCGGCCACAAAACTTTCAATCTATTCAGCTGATCTTAATGCTTCACCATTCTTCTTTCCTTGGGCATAACCATTCTTCATACTCTTCCAGCTAGGAAAAGCAAATGCCATCAACCAATCTTCAAACTTTGTTGCCCACCTGCTGTAATCTTCTATAGCCATCAGCTTAGGAGGTTTGTTAAATGTTCCAAATGCGCTTTCGGACTCCCAAGCTTCCTTCTTTCTTTCTTTTGGTGGACTTTTGTTTGCATTGCTTGAAGAAGTATCGTTGTTTCCTGAACTACCCGTGAAAGCAAACATATCGCTGAAGGGATTCATGAAAATATCATCCATTTTGATCGTACCTGCAAAATCAATCAACACTTAAAATTTTTTTTCGAGATTTTTGAAAAACAGAAACTTAAAAGCGAACCAATCTGTGCACGTGACAGATAAGCGGATCAAACAGGTTCAGATAAGCGAACCAGAAAATGTACAAATGAGCGAACCAGACAATGTCTGTTCGAGCGGACCAGACTTGTTCGTTCGAGCGGACCAGACTTGTTCGTTCGAGCGGACCAGATAGTGTACGTAACAGCGGACCAGCTAATGTTCGTTCGAGCGAACTAGCAGATGTCCGGATAAGCGAACCACGTGATAAACCACAAGCACAGCGATCACCGTAAAAGCGGACCACAATTTTTAACTGATTTTTAGTCCGAATTACAATCTGATACTTTCAAGGGTTGTACTACTCTTAATTCCGAACACAATGATATTAAGTATGTTCAATTTCGACCGCAAAATCTTTCTAGATCTGAGTTTGAAACTTCTGTCCGAGAACCGATCACGTTTTTGATAAAATTGAATGAGTTTTACTTTGTTTTAAAGGCTGAAACTTTTACAGATTGTTTAACAACAAGTTTCGCTCAAAATACTTGACTTTCAACTCATTTTGTCCGATGAAACTTGTTTAAACCGAAAAAATAAAAGAGAAAGATGAGTAGAAATGAGATAATAGTGTCGAATCAGCTGATGTAGTATGAACTCCTCGTCTCTGAAGCTCTGATACCACTTGTTGGACCGTGTCGTTACTCTAACCGATCAGTTGAGAAAGTTCATCATTACATATAAAGGTGGAATCAGAATATGTAATGTAACAGCAGCTTATCCTTTCAATTCTTTCACTTTATTAGCTTTCTAATGAAATTTTGACAGAGTTTGGCTCCAAGCACACACATACACTACTGCTGGACCGCTCAGACTACTCCCCTATATATAGACATGCTGGTTCGCTCATATGACATGCCATATGAGCGATCCAGAACACTTGACAAATAAGCGGACCACACTAAGTACCTATGAGCGGACCAGACCTAACATAATGACATAAAAGCGGACCAGACTTAAGACAATGACACATAAGCGATCCAGACTCTATTTCACACAATATTTACACTTTGACATCCTGTTGACCAATATTGACTTCAGGCTTTTTGTAGACGCAGTCAACAGACATTCCATGCATCAACACAAACCAACCACCCAAGAATGGAATCGTCGAGCGAAAACACTTGACAACCTCCCAAAAGCAGCTTTTCTTGCCACCAGACCTTTATCCATCAATTAGGGATCAGATGTCGTCACTAAACATATTCCTTAAATTGTAGCCATTTGTTGAGTGTGTTTTTTTTTGTTGTCTAATCCGCATATATATCACCATTGCCCTTGATTTTCTTAACCGTATATCTCTTAAATGTCAACATATACACGTGTGATTTAGTTTACGAAGATTTTTCAATACCGAGAACCTCGATCAGAGAGTAAAAAAGGCGTCAGGTTCACAATGGTGTAAAATTAAAATGAGATATATCGGGCTAGGATTCGAGTTATAGGAACAAGGGCCAAACCAACCACCCAAGAATGGAATCGTCGAGCGAAAATACTTGACACCCTCCTAGAAGCAGCTTTTCTTGCCACCAGACCTTTCTCCATCAATTAGGAATCTGATCCGTCACTAAACACATTCCTTAAATTGTAGCCATTTGTTGAGTGTTTTTTTTTTGTGTCTAATCCGCATATATATCACCATTGCCCTTGATTTTCTTGAATGTATATCTCTTAAATGTCAACATATACACGTGTGATTTAGTTTACGAAGATTTTTCAATGCCGAGAACCTCGATCAGAGAGTAAAAAAGGCGTAAGGTTCACAATTGTGTAAAATTAAAATGGGATATACCGGGCTAGAATTCGAGTTACAGGAACAAGGGGCAAACCAACCACCCAAGAATGGAATCGTCGAGCGAAAACACTTGACACCCTCCTTGAAGCAGCTTTTCTTGCCACCAGACTTTTCTCCAGCAATTAGGAATCTGATGCCGTCACTAAACATATTCCTTTAATTGTAGCCATTTGTTGAGTGTGTTTTTTTTTGCGTCTAATCCGCATATATATCACCATTGCCCTTGATTTTCTTGACTGTATTTCTCTTAAATGTCAACATATACACTTGTGATTTAGTTTACGAAGATTTTTCAATGCCGAGAACCTCGATCAGAGAGTAAAAAAGGCGTAAGGTTCACAATGGTGTAAAATTAAAATGGGATATACCGGGCTAGGATTCGAGTTACAGGAACAAGGGCCAAACCAACCAACCAAGAATGGAATCGTCGAGCGAAAATACTTGACACCCTCCTAGAAGCAGCTTTTCTTGCCACTAGACCTTTCTCCATCAATTAGGAATCTGATCCGTCACTAAACACATTCCTGAAATTGTAGCCATTTGTTGAGTGTTTTTTTTTTGGTGTCTAATCCGCATATATATCACCATTGCCCTTGATTTCCTTGAATGTATATCTCTTAAATGTCAACATATACACGTGTGATTTATTTTACGAAGATTTTTCAATGCCGAGAACCTCGATCAAAGAGTAAAAAAGGTGTAAGGTTCACAATGGTGTAAAATTAAAATGAGATATATCGGGCTAGGATTCGAGTTACAGGAACAAGGGCCAAACCAACCACCCAAGAATGGAATCGTCGAGCGAAAATACTTGACACACTCCTAGAAGCAGCTTTTCTTGCCACCAGACTTTTCTCCATCAATTAGGAATCTGATGTCGTCAATAAACACATTCTTTAAATTGTAGCCATTTGTTGAGTGTGTTTTTTTTTTTTTGTTATCTAATCCGCATATATATCACCATTGCCCTTGATTTTCTTGACTGTATATCTCTTAAATGTCAACATATACACGTGTGATTTAGTTTACGAAGATTTTTCAATAACGAGAACCTCGATCAGAGAGTAAAAAAGGCGTAAGGTTCACAATGGTGTAAAATTAAAATGAGATATATCGGGCTAGGATTCGAGTTATAGGAACAAGGGCCAAACCAACCACCCAAGAATGGAATCGTCGAGCGAAAATAATTGACACCCTCCTACAAGCAGCTTTTCTTGCTACGAGACCTTTCTCCATCAATTAGGAACCTGATGTCGTCACTAAACACATTCCTAAATTGTAGCCATTTGTTGAGTGTTTTTTTTGGTGTGTAATCCGCATATATATCACCATTGCCCTTGATTTTCTTGACTGTATATCTCTTAAATGTCAACATATACACGTGTGATTTAGTTTACGAAGATTTTTCAATGCCGAGAACCTCCATCAGAGAGTAAAAAAGGCGTAAGGTTCACAATGGTGTAAAATTAAATTGGGATATACCGGGCTAGGATTCGAGTTACAGGAACAAGGGGCATCCCAACCACCCAAGAAAGGAATCGTCAAGCGAAAATACTTGACACCCTCCTAGAAGCAGCTTTTCTTGCCACCAGTGCTTTCTCCAACAATTAGGAATCTGATGCCGTCAATAAACACATTCCTTAAATTGTAGCCATTTGTTGAGTGTGTTTTTTGTTGGTGTCTAATCCTCATATATATCACCATTGCCCTTGATTTTCTTGACTGTATATCTCTTAAATGCCAACATATACACATGTGATTTAGTTAACAAAGATTTTTCAATGCCGAGAACCTCAATCAGAGAGTAAAAAAGGCGTAAGGTTCACAATGGTGTTAAATTAAGATGAGATATATCGGGCTAGGATTCGAGTTACAGGAACAAGGGCCAAACCAAACACCCAAGAATGGAATCGTCGAGTGAAAATACTTGACACCCTCCTAGAAGCAGCTTTTCTTGCCACCAGACCTTTCTCCATCAATTAGGAATCTGATGCCGTCACTAAACACATTCCTTAAATTGTAGCCATTTGTTGAGTGTTTTTTTTTATGTCTAATCCGCATATATATCACCATTGCCCTTGATTTTCTTGACTGTATATCTCTTAAATGTCAACATATACACGTGTGATTTAGTTTACGAAGATTTTTCAATACTGAGAACCTCGATCTGAGAGTAAAAAAGGCGTAAGGTTCACAATGGTGTAAAATTAAAATGAGATATATCGGGCTAGGATTCGAGTTATATGAACAAGGGCTAAACCAACCACCCAAGAATGGAATCGTCGAGCGAAAATACTTGACACCCTCCTAGAAGCAGCTTTTCTTGCCACCAGTGCTTTCTCCAACAATTAGGAATCTGATGCCGTCAATAAACACATTCCTTATATTGTAGCCATTTGTTGAGTGTGTTTTTTGTTGGTGTCTAATCCGCATATATATCACCATTGCCCTTGATTTTCTTGACTGTATATCTCTTAAATGCCAACATATACACATGTGATTTAGTTTACGAAGATTTTTCAATGCCGAGAACCTCAATCAGAGAGTAAAAAAGGCGTAAGGTTCACAATGGTGTTAAATTAAAATGAGATATATCGGGCTAGGATTCGAGTTATAGGAACAGGGGCTAAACCAACCACCCAAGAATGGAATCGTCGAGCGAAAATACTTAACACCCTCCTAGAAGCAGCTTTTCTTGCTACGAGACCTTTCTCCATCAATTAGGAACCTGATGCCGTCACTAAACACATTCCTAAATTGTAGCCATTTGTTGAGTGTTTTTTTTTGGTGTCTAATCGGCATATATATCACCATTGCCCTTGATTTTCTTGACTGTATATCTCTTAAATGTCAACATATACACGGGTGATTAGTTTACGAAGATTTTTCAATGCCGAGAACCTCGATCAGAGAGTAAAAAAGGCGTAAGGTTCACAATGGTGTAAAATTAAAATGGGATATACCGGGCTAGGATTCGAGTTACAGGAACAAGGGCCAAACCAACCACCCAAGAATGGAATCGTCGAGCGAAAATACTTGACACCCTCCTAGAAGCAGCTTTTCTTGCCACCAGACCTTTCTCCGTCAATTAGGAATCTGATGCCGTCAATAAACACATTCCTTAATTGTAGCCATTTGTTGAGTGTGTGTTTTTTTGGTGTCTAATCCGCATATATATCACCATTGCCCTTGATTTTCTTGACTGTATATCTCTTAAATGTCGACATATACACGTGTGATTTAGTTTACGAAGATTTTTCAATAACGAGAACCTCGATCAGAGAGTAAAAAAGGCGTAAGGTTCACAATGGTGTAAAATTAAAATTAGATATATCGGGCTTGGATTTGAGTTATAGGAACAAGGGCCAAACCAACCACCCAAGAATGGAATCGTCGAGCGAAAATACTTGACACCCTCCTAGAAGCAGCTTTTCTTGCTACGAGACCTTTCTCCATCAATTAGGAACCCGATGCCGTCACTAAACACATTCCTAAATTGTAGCCATTTGTTGAGTGTTTTGTTTTTGGTGTCTAATCCGCATATATATCACCATTGCCCTTGATTTTCTTGACTGTATATCTCTTAAATGTCAACATATACACGTGTGATTTAGTTTACGAAGATTTTTCAATGCCGAGAACCTCGATCAGAGAGTAAAAAAGGCGTAAGGTTCACAATGGTGTAAAATTAAAATGGGATATACCGGGCTAGGATTCGAGTTACAGGAACAAGGGCTAAACCAACCACCCAAGAATGGAATCGTCAAGCGAAAATACTTGACACCCTCCTAGAAGCAGCTTTTCTTGCCACCAGACCTTTCTCCATCAATTAGGAATCTGATGCCGTCAATAAACACATTCCTTAAATTGTAGCCATTTGTTGAGTGTGTTTTTTTTTGTGTCTAATCCGCATATATATCACCATTGCCCTTGATTTTCTTGACTGTATATCTCTTAAATGCCAACATATTCACATGTGATTTAGTTTATGAAGATATTTCAATGCCGAGAACCTCGATCAGAGAGTAAAAAAGGCGTAAGGTTCACAATGGTGTTAAATTAAAATGAGATATATCGGGCTAGGATTCGAGTTACAGGATCAAGGGCCAAACCAACCAACCCAGAATGGAATCGTCGAGCGAAAATACTTGACACCCTCCTAGAAGCAGCTTTTCTTGCCACCAGACCTTTCTCCATCAATTAGGAATCTGATGCCGTCACTAAACACATTCTTTAAATTGTAGCCATTTGTTGAGTGTTTTTTTTTTTGATGTCTAATTCGCATATATATCAACATTGCCCTTGATTTTCTTGACTGTATATCTTTTAAATGTCCACATATACACGTATGATTTAGTTTACGAAGATTTTTCAATACTGAGAACCTCGATCAGAGAGTAAAAAAGGCGTAAAGTTCACAATGGTGTAAAATTAAAATGAGATATATCGGGCTAGGATTCGAGTTATGTGAACCAGGGCCAAACCAACCACCCAAGAATGGAATCGTCGAGCGAAAATACTTGACACCCTCCTAGAAGCAGCTTTTCTTGCCACCAGACCTTTCTCCATCAATTAGGAATCTGATGCCGTCACTAAACACATTCCTTAAATTGTAGCCATTTGTTTAGTGTTTTTTTTTGGTGTCTAATTCGCATATATATCACCATTGCCCTTGATTTTCTTGACTGTATATCTCTTAAATGCCAACATATACACATGTGATTTAGTTTATGAAGATTTTTCAATGCCGAGAACCTCGATCAGAGAGTAAAAAAGGCGTAAGGTTCACAATGGTGTTAAATTAAAATGGGATATACCGGGCTAGGATTCGAGTTACAGGAACAAGGGCCAAACCAACCACCCAAGAATGGAATCGTCGAGCGAAAATACTTGACACCCTCCTAGAAGCAGCTTTTCTTGCCACCAGACCTTTCTCCGTCAATTAGGAATCTGATGCCATCAATAAACACATTAATTAATTGTAGCCATTTGTTGAGTGTGTTTTTTTTTTGGTGTCTAATCCGCATATATATCACCATTGCCCTTGATTTTCTTGACTGTATATCTCTTAAATGTCAACATATACACGTGTGATTTAGTTTACGAAGATTTTTCAATAACGAGAACCTCGATCAGAGAGTAAAAAAGGCGTAAGGTTCACAATGGTGTTAAATTAAAATGGGATATACCGGGCTAGGATTCGAGTTACAGGAACAAGGGCCAAACCAACCACCCAAGAATGGAATCGTCGAGCGAAAATACTTGACACCCTCCTAGAAGCAGCTTTTCTTGCCACCAGACCTTTCTCCGTCAATTAAGAATCTGATGCCGTCAATAAACACATTCCTTAATTGTAGCCATTTGTTGAGTGTGTTTTTTTTTGGTGTCTAATCCGCATATATATCACCATTGCCCTTGATTTTCTTGACTGTATATCTCTTAAATGTCAACATATACACGTGTGATTTAGTTTACGAAGATTTTTCAATAACGAGAACCTCGATCAGAGAGTAAAAAAGGCGTAAGGTTCACAATGGTGTAAAATTAAAATTAGATATATCGGGCTAGGATTCGAGTTATAGGAACAAGGGCCAAACCAACCATCCAAGAATGGAATCGTCGAGCGAAAATACTTGACACCCTCCTAGAAGCAGCTTTTCTTGCTACGAGACCTTTCTGCATCAATTAGGAACCTGATGCCGTCACTAAACACATTCCTAAATTGTAGCCATTTGTTGAGTGTTTTTTTTTTTGGTGTCTAATCCGCATATATATCACCATTGCCCTTGATTTTCTTGACTGTATATCTCTTAAATGTCAACATATACACGTGTGATTTAGTTTACGAAGATTTTTCAATGCCGAGAACCTCGATCAGAGAGTAAAAAAGGCGTAAGGTTTACAATGGTGTAAAATTAAAATGGGATATATCGGGCTAGGATTCGAGTTACAGGAACAAGGGCCAAACCAACCTCCCAAGAATGGAATAGTCACGTGAAAATACTTGACACCCTCCTAGAAGCAGCTTTTCTTGCCACCAGACCTTTCTCCGTCAATTAGGAATCTGATGCCGTCAATAAACACATTCCTTAATTGTAGCCATTTGTTGAGTGTGTTTTTTTTTGGTGTCTAATCCGCATATATATCACCATTGCCCTTAATTTTCTCGAGTGTATTTCTCTTAAATGTCAACATATACACGTGTGATTTAGTTTACGAAGATTTTTCAATGCCGAGAACCTAGATCAGAGAGTAAAAAAGGCGTAAGGTTCACAATGGTGTTAAATTAAAATGGGATATACCGGGCTAGGATTCGAGTTACAGGAACAAGGGCCAAACCAACCACCCAAGAATGGAATCGTCGAGCGAAAATACTTGACACCCTCCTAGAAGCAGCTTTTCTTGCCACCAGACCTTTCTCCGTCAATTAGGAATCTGATGCGGTCAATAAACACATTCCTTAATTGTAGCCATTTGTTGAGTGTGTTTTTTTTTTGGTGTCTAATCCGCATATATATCACCATTGCCCTTGATTTTCTTGACTGTATATCT
This sequence comes from Helianthus tuberosus, assembly GCA_030545235.1. NCBI lineage: Eukaryota > Viridiplantae > Streptophyta > Magnoliopsida > Asterales > Asteraceae > Helianthus > Helianthus tuberosus. Next base: position 10,682 of record JARYGA010031501.1, read on the forward strand.
CTTAAATGTCAACATATACACGTGTGATTTAGTTTACGAAGATTTTTCAATAACGAGAACCTCGATCAGAGAGTAAAAAAGGCGTAAGGTTCACAATGGTGTTAAATTAAAATGGGATATACCGGGCTAGGATTCGAGTTACAGGAACAAGGGCCAAACCAACCACCCAAGAATGGAATCGTCGAGCGAAAATACTTGACACCCTCCTAGAAGCAGCTTTTCTTGCCACCAGACCTTTCTCCGTCAATTAGGAATCTGATGCCATCAATAAACACATTAATTAATTGTAGCCATTTGTTGAGTGTGTTTTTTTTTTGGTGTCTAATCCGCATATATATCACCATTGCCCTTGATTTTCTTGACTGTATATCTCTTAAATGTCAACATATACACGTGTGATTTAGTTTACGAAGATTTTTCAATAACGAGAACCTCGATCAGAGAGTAAAAAAGGCGTAAGGTTCACAATGGTGTTAAATTAAAATGGGATATACCGGGCTAGGATTCGAGTTACAGGAACAAGGGCCAAACCAACCACCCAAGAATGGAATCGTCGAGCGAAAATACTTGACACCCTCCTAGAAGCAGCTTTTCTTGCCACCAGACCTTTCTCCGTCAATTAAGAATCTGATGCCGTCAATAAACACATTCCTTAATTGTAGCCATTTGTTGAGTGTGTTTTTTTTTGGTGTCTAATCCGCATATATATCACCATTGCCCTTGATTTTCTTGACTGTATATCTCTTAAATGTCAACATATACACGTGTGATTTAGTTTACGAAGATTTTTCAATAACGAGAACCTCGATCAGAGAGTAAAAAAGGCGTAAGGTTCACAATGGTGTAAAATTAAAATTAGATATATCGGGCTAGGATTCGAGTTATAGGAACAAGGGCCAAACCAACCATCCAAGAATGGAATCGTCGAGCGAAAATACTTGACACCCTCCTAGAAGCAGCTTTTCTTGCTACGAGACCTTTCTGCATCAATTAGGAACCTGATGCCGTCACTAAACACATTCCTAAATTGTAGCCATTTGTTGAGTGTTTTTTTTTTTTGGTGTCTAATCCGCATATATATCACCATTGCCCTTGATTTTCTTGACTGTATATCTCTTAAATGTCAACATATACACGTGTGATTTAGTTTACGAAGATTTTTCAATGCCGAGAACCTCGATCAGAGAGTAAAAAAGGCGTAAGGTTTACAATGGTGTAAAATTAAAATGGGATATATCGGGCTAGGATTCGAGTTACAGGAACAAGGGCCAAACCAACCTCCCAAGAATGGAATAGTCACGTGAAAATACTTGACACCCTCCTAGAAGCAGCTTTTCTTGCCACCAGACCTTTCTCCGTCAATTAGGAATCTGATGCCGTCAATAAACACATTCCTTAATTGTAGCCATTTGTTGAGTGTGTTTTTTTTTGGTGTCTAATCCGCATATATATCACCATTGCCCTTAATTTTCTCGAGTGTATTTCTCTTAAATGTCAACATATACACGTGTGATTTAGTTTACGAAGATTTTTCAATGCCGAGAACCTAGATCAGAGAGTAAAAAAGGCGTAAGGTTCACAATGGTGTTAAATTAAAATGGGATATACCGGGCTAGGATTCGAGTTACAGGAACAAGGGCCAAACCAACCACCCAAGAATGGAATCGTCGAGCGAAAATACTTGACACCCTCCTAGAAGCAGCTTTTCTTGCCACCAGACCTTTCTCCGTCAATTAGGAATCTGATGCGGTCAATAAACACATTCCTTAATTGTAGCCATTTGTTGAGTGTGTTTTTTTTTTGGTGTCTAATCCGCATATATATCACCATTGCCCTTGATTTTCTTGACTGTATATCTCTTAAATGTCAACATATACACGTGTGATTTAGTTTACGAAGATTTTTCAATGCCGAGAACCTCGATCAGAGAGTAAAAATGGCGTAAGGTTCACAATAGTGTAAAATTAAAATGGGATATACCGGGCTAGGATTCGAGTTACAGGAACAAGGGCCAAACCAACCACCCAAGAATGGAATCGTCGAGCGAAAATACTTAACACCCTCCTAGAAGCAGCTTTTCTTGCCACCAGACCTTACTCCATCAATTAGAAATCTGATGCCATCAATAAACACATTCCTTAAATTGTAGCCATTTGTTGAGTGTGTTTTTTTAGTGTCTAATCCGCATATATATCACCATTGCCCTTGATTTTCTTGACTGTATAGCTCTTAAATGCCAACATACACACATGTGATTTAGTTTATGAAGATTTTTCAATGCCGAGAACCACGATCAGAGAGTAAAAAAGGCGTAAGGTTCACAATGCTGTTAAATTAAAATGAGATATATCGGGCTAGGATTCGAGTTATATCACCATTGCCCTTGATTTTCTTGACTGTATATCTCTTAAATGTCAACATATACACGGGTGATTAGTTTATGAAGATTTTTCATTGCCGAGAACCTCGATCAGAGAGTAAAAAAGGCGTAAGTTCACAATAGTGTAAAATTAAAATGGGATATACCGGGCTAGGATTCGAGTTACAGGAACAAGGGCCAAACCAACCACCCAAGAATGGAATCGTCGAGCGAAAATACTTGACACCCTCCTAGAAGCAGCTTTTCTTGCCACCAGACCTTACTACATGAATTAGAAATCTGATGCCGTCAATAAACACATTCCTTAAATTGTAGTCATTTGTTGAGTGTGTTTTTTTTTGTGTCTAATCCGCATATATATCACCATTGCCCTTGATTTTCTTGACTGTATATCTCTTAAATGCCAACATATACACATGTGATTTTGTTTATGAAGATTTTTCAATGCTGAGAACCTCGATCAGAGAGTAAAAAAGGCGTAAGATTCACAATGGTGTTAAATTAAAATGAGATATATCGGGCTAGGATTCGAGTTACAGGAACAAGGGCCAAACCAACCACCCAAGAATGGAATCGTCGAGCGAAAATACTTGACACCCTCCTAGAAGCAGCTTTTCTTGCCACCAGACCTTTCTCCATCAATTAGGAATTTGATGCCGTCACTAAACACATTCCTTAAATTGTAGCCATTTGTTGAGTGTTTTTTTTTGATGTCTAATCCGCATATATATCACCATTGCCCTTGATTTTCTTGACTGTATATCTCTTAAATGTCAACATATACCCGTGTGATTTAGTTTACGAATATTTTTCAATACTGAGAACCTCGATCAGAGAGTAAAAAAGGCGTAAAGTTCACAATGGTGTAAAATTAAAATGAGATATATGTTGGTGCACACATCTGTCGACTTCGTCTTATATCGAGTCTTGGACTTGTTGCGGTTCTGTTTGTGCATGAAGTCATCGTCAAGAATGATGACATCACATATGTGACATCAATGATGACATCATATGTGTGACATCATCACATAAGTTAGATTTCACAAAACAGAATATGATAGATTGTAGGTTTCTCTTCAAAGTCAAATATGTAGGTTTCTCTTGAAAGTGGAACTTGTAGGTTTCTCTTGAAAGGTTTCTCTTGAAGCTGACATGTGTGTCTTCAAGAGAAACCAGAAACACTATAAATAGGCATGAGAGCTATTCATTTATAAGGATTTCCAGATTTGATACCGAAGTGCTGCCGGTATTTCTCTTGAATGTAATAGCTGTAAAATCAATATACAAGAGGTTTAAAGTGTAACTCAAGCTGTTTTAACGTCCGTTTCTTTGTTTCCGCCTCTGAAACGGATTTGAGCTCTTCCAAACGACTCATTTAGGTCGCAATTCGATCCTACAAGTGGTATCAGAGCTCAGGACGAGGAGTTCTTTCCATATTCAGCTTGAAAATCTGTTTTCTACACCTTCTTTCACAAAATAAAAAATTTTTCACGGTTAAACTCGGCTCAAATTCACACATATTATGCGCAATCATGTTTTAACGAATCCTGGAAAGTTTCATCATTAAATTCGATCTAAAACTTGATTTTTTCGGTGGTTTCTCTTGAAAGTTGTTCGTTATTTGCTGACATCATGCTGGTTTCTCTTGAATTTACATGTTTGGTTTCTCTTGAATCTGGCTTTCTCTTGAAATATGTGTCGGCTTCCTCTTGAATCTGGCTTTCTCTTGAAATACGTGTCAGCTTCCTCTTGAATCTGGCTTCCTCTTGAATCTGGCTTTCACTTGAATCTGGCTTCCTCTTGAATCTGGCTTTCTTTTGAATCTGGCTTTCTCTTGAATCTGGTTAAGCTTGAAAATACATTGAGGTTTAGCTTGAAAATACATTGAGGTTTAGCTTGAAAATACCGAGGTATTCTTACAAGGTGATACAGTTCATTTGAAAAACCGAATCATGGACGAGGATTTTTACAATGCATTCGCTACACCGGTTAACTCGATGAGTATTGCACAGAACACGATGATGGAGAACGAAACAGGAACGATGCAAAAACCTCCGAAACTCATGAACATCGAGGAGTACAAGAGTTGGGAAGAAAAGTTTGAAAACTGGGTACAGGAAAATTATCTAGATGCATGGGAGAATGTCGAAACAAAATATGTTAGACCAATGAATGGCGATGAAGAAAAAATTCCGATTAAAGATCTTAGTGCTGAAAACCGGAAGAAATACAAAGATGAGAAGATGATGTTAAGTCTGATTCAACAAGCAGTTAAAGAAGACATCCTGGTTCTATTACAACATAATGGAACATCTTATTCAATCTGGAAAGCGTTAAAGTCAAAATTTCAAGGCAGTGGGGAAATGGTCAAGAACAAGAAGTCTTTACTGAAAAAAGAGTTTGATTTGTTCCGAAGATTGAAAAATGAGGACACTAAGCAAATCATTGAGAGATACTGCAATCTGTTGGCGAACATGAAACGATTGAAGATCAATAAAGACAATGAGGAATTGATGGAAAATTATCAGATGCGTTACCGTATGAAACGTGGGGTACTTATCTTATGATGCTCAGAAACAAGAAAGGTTTTAAAGATTTGACACTGAGCAAGTTTATCGAAAAGATTGAAGCTCAGGAGATGGAGCAGAGAAAGGTTATTCGGATGAAAGATTTCGATGGTGAACAGGATATTGGGTTGTATTACAAAGCAGGGGTGAATGAGAAGTCTTCAAATCTATCTCCAAAAATAGAAACTGCTTACAATACCAAGAATGTTTCTGGAAGTTCATCATCAGGATCAAACAGCAAAACAAGTTTTACATCATTTCCGTCTTTTGATCCAAACATTTCAACAACAAAAATTGGCAAGAAAATTCAGTGCAACATTGTACTGAATTTGGAAAATGATGAAGATTATTCAGCAGAAATTGCTAAGAGTCACATGTCTTTATTGGGAACTGTTCTTGAATCTTATGGTAGTTTTGTTGCAGGTCGAATCGGGAATCCAATGCTGACAAAGGAAGATTATGACCAGATCGATGCTGAAGAGATGGAACTGATGGACATAAAATGGTGCTTGGCTAGTGTGTTGAGGAGAGCTGAAAAATTCAAGCAAATCACTGGAAGAGATGATCTTCGTGAGGCTGGTGCTTCTACTTTAGGTTTTGACAAATCTAAAGTCACTTGTTTTCGTTGCAGGGAAAAAGGACACTTCAAGAGGGAGTGCAAAAACTGCGAAGCAAGTGCAGCTCAAAATCCATTCAACAACAACAATGATTATTATCGAAAAGCCATCTACCATCAACTTGCTCAGCAACCATCTCAACAACGTCAACATCAAGCACAAACTGCACATGGAAGGGATGTGATTGAAGATTCTGGAAAGAGAGCGTGTGCGGTGAATCAAGATTCTTTAAAGAGAGTTAATGGTAGTGCTTTGATAATAGATCAAGACGACGAAAAGTTACCTGAAGGATTTAGTTGGGCAAATTTCACATGGGATGATTATGTTCCTGATCAAGATACAGCTCACAAAGTTTTTGTAGCCCGAGTTGAAGAAGATAGTGATGATGATACTGATTATTGGGCGAGAAAGTTTGATGCTGATATGAAACTGATTGCTGAAAGTGATAGTGAAGATGAGAAAGCAAAGAAGAAAAAGAAAAAGGTAAAGACACCAGTTAGCAGTGATGATGAAGAAGTTACAGTAATCAAAAGGAAAGGAAAGTAAAGATTGAAGTTCCAAAGTTCAAAGTTGATGAAGAAGTTGATGCAAAGAAGATTCCAATGAAGTGTGAAAACTGTGAAGCTATGAAGAAACAGAACAGTACACTGATCTATAATTTGAATAGTTTGAAGGAATCTTACGATGTATTGAACAAAGCAATGAACCAATACAATCAAACAAGTGAAGAACAAGCAACAGCGATGAAAACACTTCAGGGAGCTTTTATGACGAAGCAAAAAGTGGTGAACAACTACATTGAGAAGTGTGCTGTGCTAGAACAAAAGCTGGAATTGCAAAGAATTGAGACTGAAAGAGTTAATCGTTTGTTGAAAAGTTACTCATGTACTTCCTATGTCATTGACAGGATTTATCCGACTGTTGAAGGCATGAAAGCATTTGAAGAGGATGAAGTAACTGAAGAAAAGAATGATGATGGAAAAGTGACTGAAGAAAAGACTCCAGAACAAGAAGAACAAGAAGAAGAATGACTCAAAGAAAAAGACTAATAAAAAGGATTCTGGTAAGAAACAAGATGTCGGTTACAACAAGTGTCCACCCCCGTTAGAAAATGGATATTTGCCTAGAAATCCAAATCAGGAAAGAGTCGAAAAAGCAACAAATTTACAATGGGAGTCGGAGTCCTCGGTCAATTTGCCAGAAAATATTGATGTTGTGTTTACATCATCTGACACTGATCATGAGTCCGAGTTAATAAAGAAAGTCGTCGATCAGGTGTTGGATAAAGATGATATAGAGGAGTCAAAGTTGGAGTCAAACTCAGAGTCAAAGTCAAAGTCAGAGTCAGAGTCAAAGTCTGGTTCTGAAAGTTCGAGTTCGACAGTCAACAGTTCAAATTCTTCGGTTAAAAGAGTTTATAATAAAGAATTCCTGTTATCAAAATCTAATTTGAGTGACGAAACATTCAAAGTTGCATATACATTGAATGATTCCGACAAATTATATTCTGATGGGGAATTTCCAATAAGAGGTGTCAAAACTGAATTGATCAAAAAGGTTTTCAAACTAACAGAAATTAATATTTCTGAAATAAAAGATTTAAATCTTAATGGTAAACCTAAACATTACATCTCAAGAGTACAACAAAGATTAAACAAGAAAAAAGATTACAGTTCTGGTTCTGGTTTTCACAAGAAATCAAACCCTAACCGTAATTTCAAAAAGAAAGGTCTTGGATTTATTCCAACAGAAAAACAGAAAAATGAAAAATATGTTCGTGATTTTAAAGCAAAGATGATATTTGTTTCAGGTACTTCATCAGAAGAAGAAGAAAACAAAGAATTCTGGAGGCAATCGAACAAAGAATTCATTGCAAAGAAGCAAGAAGAGATGAAAGAAACGAGAACCTGTTTCAAATGCAAAAATGTTGGACATATTGGCAAAGATTGTTCAAAGGAAATACAGTCAAAACAGGGAGTTTCTCGTAACTCGAAAGACAAGGAAATTGTGTTTGAACCACTAATTGACAGAACCAAACTTTTGAAAAATTCTACATTTGAAATTGGTGAATGTTCAAACAAGTTTTACAAGAAAAGAGCTAAATCTGACAACCAGAAATGGGTTGTTAAGAAGTCTGGTGGTAGCTCTAGCGATGATTCTGATAGGTCAAAATCAGAGGAGCTATCATCTGGCGATGAATCTGATTCCACAAAATCAGATGAGCCACAGGTTGAGATTAAAATTGAAAAATCAGTTCTGACTGTGGATGATGAAAATTTTCCATCACTTCGGACTGAAAACTATAAAAAGAAAATTGGTAAAGTTGAGATTTCAAACCAATTTTATGATGACAAAAAGGTTTTTGATTTTGAAAAGGCCTTTAACCCCACTGTGAAACACATTTTTGGTAAAATGATTGATCGAAAAGTCAAAGGGGTTAAAGAGTTCTATGAGAAGAAGACGAAGAAAGATAAGGTTGAACCATCCCTGGTTTGTGACTGGGATGGCTCATACTATGAACAATAAGTCTGTGGACTTGCCGGAGACCCCAAGTTGGTAATCGTGGATCATGAATCGGCATCATTCTTTGTATTTGATTGTGATTTTAGTACAAGTGGTAAATCAAGGACATTAATTTGTACTTGAGTTTCTACAAGTGGTTGAAAGACAATATGATGAACCATGCCCCTACAAGTGGTAAAAACAAACTTATTTTCCTGAAAAATCATTTTGATTAAAACAAACTTAAGTGTTTTGAAATCTAAATGAGAAAATAGTTTGTTGAAAGGGGGAGTTCTGATTGTTTATGCCAAGTGAATGGCGAATTGAAGCAATTTGATATCGGTTGTCATTTTATTGTACAGTTTGTTTTCAAATTCCTAAAATGTGTTTGCATTTTAGGGGGAGTAGAAAATTTCAGAAAATCCAAAAACATTTGAAAATTTGAAAAAGCCAAAAACAAGATAAAATTCAAAAATGAGTTTTGTTGTAAAAAGAGGAAATGATAGTAGATCAGTTGGACTGTCACAGCATGCTAAAGAAATGGAGAGATAAAATGTGATAAGCGATCTCACTAAAGATGTGACGATAGGCTCAGCTAGACTAGTAGATTTGCGATAACGATACAAACTTAAATGAAAAAGCCTAGTTCTAGTGGGAAACATGGTCAAAAGCATAGTACTTAGTTTTGTTCTTCTTGATTGTGTACCTACTCAGTAATCGCTGATTGTCGAAAGACATAAAACTGGTTAAGTTTGTGAACTTTCACAACTTTGCTGAAAAGTCGCTGTGATTGTGCATTTTATTTTGCAAAGATTTAAACTTGTTTTATTTCTTTATTTTGTTTAAGCATCGGACATCCTCTGCGTATACGTGAGTATCGACCTGGATGTTGTCGCCTAAACGTTCTGCTTTATTTTCTTTGGTGTTTCGTTGAAGCTTTGGATCACCTCTGCGTATACGGGAGTATCGACCTGGTGGTTAAAGCCTAAACAACTTCAACTTGTTTTATTTTTTCTTATTTTGTTTAAACATTGGACTTTCTCTGCGTATACGGAAGTATCGACCTGATTGTTAATGTTTAAACATTCTGCTTTGTTTTTGCACAAATCACAGTTGATAAAAGTTTAAAGGCATTACTTGGGTCAGTGTATTGCATGATGAGGGGATATGCTGAGATCGTGGGGTCCATAAGAATTTAGTACTATCTTAATATACCTTAAAGTATCGGTAAGCAGATTGAAAGTTTTTAGATTGAGTTTAAGTGGACAACAATATCGTCAATCAACGTGAATTGTTTAGAACTGAAAATGTTTAAAGCTTAACGGTGCTAGTGATTGATCAAAAACTGATATGATCCTCTTACGCAAACTCACAAAAATATTGTTTGTAAATATTTCTTTACTGTATTTTTTAAAATCTCAAAAAGATTTTCAGTGTGTTTTAGCATAAATTTTTGAAAAATTCAAAAAGATTTTCGATAACTGGTGTTGGAGAGCTAATTTTCAAAATTCCGAGTGCCAAACATCACGAACAGGTTTGGGAAAGTATTTGTTTGAAGTTTTGAAATGAAAATAATATTTTTGCAAGTGGTTCATCAGAGACTATAAATGTTGAATCATTTTAAAATTTGCTCTACTAGTAGTCATCAGAAAATTTATTTTTGAGTAGAGCATGTGCAGGTTATCTGAAGATAGTAGAGCCAGATTCAGATCCTGAAGATTACGAGAAAGTGTAAGAGATTGATTGAGGATGCTTTCAATGGAGAATTTTGAAGAAAGGGAACAGACTGATAAAGACTGAAGATTGTGCAGACTCGACACTTAAGACTCATCAACATCTGAGGGGGAGTCTGTTGGTGCACACATCTGTCGACTTCGTCTTATATCGAGTCTTGGACTTGTTGCGGTTCTGTTTGTGCATGAAGTCATCGTCAAGAATGATGACATCACATATGTGACATCAATGATGACATCATATGTGTGACATCATCACATAAGTTAGATTTCACAAAACAGAATATGATAGATTGTAGGTTTCTCTTCAAAGTCAAATATGTAGGTTTCTCTTGAAAGTGGAACTTGTAGGTTTCTCTTGAAAGGTTTCTCTTGAAGCTGACATGTGTGACTTCAAGAGAAACCAGGAACACTATAAATAGGCATGAGAGCTATTCATTTGTAAGGATTTCCAGATTTGATACCGAAGTGCTGCCGGTATTTCTCTTGAATGAAATAGCTGTAAAATCAATATACAAGAGGTTTAAAGTGTAACTCAAGCTGTTTTAACGTCCGTTTCTTTGTTTCCGCCTCTGAAACGGATTTGAGCTCTTCCGAACGACTCATTTAGGTCGCAATTCGATCCTACAATATATCGGGCTAGGATTCGAGTTATAGGAACAAGGGCCAAACCAACCACCCAAGAATGGAATCGTCGAGCGAAAATACTTGACACCCTCCTAGAAGCAGCTTTTCTTGCCACCAGACCTTTCTCCATCAATTAGGAATCTGATGCCGTCACTAAACACATTCCTTAAATTGTAGCCATTTGTTGAGTGTTTTTTTGGTGTCTAATCCGCATATATATCACCATTGCCCTTGATTTTCTTGACTGTATATCTCTTAAATGTCAACATATACACGTGTGATTTAGTTTACGAAGATTTTTCAATGCCGAGAACCTCGATCAGAGAGTAAAAAAGGCGTAAGGTTCACAATGGTGTAAAATTAAAATGGGATATACCGGGCTAGGATTCGAGTTACAGGAACAAGGGCCAAATCAACCACCCAAGAATGGAATCGTCGAGCGAAAATACTTGACACCCTCCTAGAAGCAGCTTTTCTTGCTAACAGACCTTTCTCCATCAATTAGGAATTTGATGCCGTCAATAAACACATTCCTTAAATTGTAGCCATTTGTTGAGTGTGTTTTTTTTTTTTTGGTGTCTAATCCGCATATATATCACCATTGCCCTTGATTTTCTTGATTGTATATCTCTTAAATGTCAACATATACACGTGTGATTTAGTTTACGAAGATTTTTCAATAACGAGAACCTCGATCAGAGAGTAAAAAAGGCGTAAGGTTCACAATGGTGTAAAATTAAAATTAGATATATCGGGCTAGGATTCGAGTTATAGGAACAAGGGCCAAACCAACCACCCAAGAATGGAATCGTCGAGCGAAAATACCTGACACCCTCCTAGAAGCAGCTTTTCTTGCTACGAGACCTTTCTCCATCAATTGGGAACCTGATGCCGTCACTAAACACATTCCTAAATTTTAGCCATTTGTTGAGTGTTTTTTTTTTTTTTGGTGTCTAATCCGCATATATATCACCATTGCCATTGATTTTCTTGACTGTATATCTCTTAAATGTCAACATATACATGTGTGATTTAGTTTACGAAGATTTTTCAATGCCGAGAACCTCGACAAGAGAGTAAAAAAAGGCGTAAGGTTCACAATGGTGTAAAATTAAAATGGGATATACCGGGCTAGGATTCGAGTTACAGGAACAAAGGCCAAACCAACCACCCAAGAATGGAATCGTCAAGCGAAAATACTTGACACCCTCCTAGAAGCAGCTTTTCTTGCCACCAGACCTTTCTCCATCAATTAGGAATCTGATGCCGTCACTAAACGCATTCCTTAAATTGTAGCCATTTGTTGAGTGTGTTTTTTTTTGGTGTCTAATCCGCATATATATCACCATTGCCCTTGATTTTCTTGACTGTATATCTCTTAAATGCCAACATATACACATGTGATTTAGTTTCTGAAGATATTTCAATGCCGAGAACCTCGATCAGAGAGTAAAAAAGGCGTAAGGTTCACAATGGTGTTAAATTAAAATGAGATATATCGGGCTAGGATTCGAGTTACAGGAACAAGGGCCAAACCAACCACCCAAGAATGGAATCGTCGAGCGAAAATACTTGACACCCTCCTAGAAGCAGGTTTTCTTGCCACCAGACCTTTCACCATCAATTAGGAATCTGATGCCGTCACTAAACACATTCTTTAAATTGTAGCCATTTGTTGAGTGTTTTTTTTTATGTCTAATTCGCATATATATCACCATTGCCCTTGATTTTCTTGACTGTATATCTCTTAAATGTCAACATATACACGTGTGATTTAGTTTACGAAGATTTTTCAATACTGAGAACCTCGATCAGAGAGTAAAAAAGGCGTAAAGTTCACAATGGTGTAAAATTAAAATGATATATATTGGGCTAGGATTCGAGTTATAGGAACAAGGGCCAAACCAACCACCCAAGAACGGAATCGTCGAGTGAAAATACTTAACATCCTCCTAGAAGCAGCTTTTCTTGCTACCAGATCTTTCACCATCAATTAGGAACCTGATGTCGTCACTAAACGCATTCCTTAAATTGTAGCCATTTGTTGAGTGTTTTTTTTTGGTGTCTAATCCGCATATATATCACCATTGCCCTTGATTTTCTTGACTGTATATCTCTTAAATGTCAACATATACACGGGTGATTAGTTTACGAAGATTTTTCAATGCCGAGAACCTTGATCAGAGAGTAAAAAAGGCGTAAGGTTCACAATAGTGTAAAATTAAAATGGGATATACCGGGCTAGGATTCGAGTTACAGGAACAAGGGACAAACCAACCACCCAAGAATGGAATCGTCGAGCGAAAATACTTGACACCCTCCTAGAAGCAGCTTTTCTTGCCACCAGACCTTACTCCATCAATTAGAAATCTGATGCCGTCAATAAACACATTCCTTAAATTGTAGCCATTTGTTGAGTGTGTTTTTTTTTTGTGTCTAATCCGCATATATATCACCATTGCCCTTGATTTTCATGACTGTATATCTCTTAAATGTCAACATATAGACGGGTGATTAGTTTACGAAGATTTTTCAATGCCGAGAACCTCGATCTGAGAGTAAAAAAGGCGTAAGGTTCACAATGGTGTTAAATTAAAATGAGATATATCGGGCTAGGATTCGAGTTACAGGAACAAGGGCCAAACCAACCACCCAAGAAAGGAATCGTCGAGCGAAAATACTTGACACCGTCCTCGAAGCAGTTTTTCTTGCCACCAGACCTTTCTCCATCAATTACGAATCTGATGCCGTCACTAAACACATGCCTTAAATTGTAGCCATTTGTTGAGTGTTTTTTGTTTTGTGTCTAATCCGCATATATATCACCATTGCCCTTGATTATCCTGACTGTATATCACTTAAATGTCAACCTATACACGTGTGATTTAGTCTACGAAGATTTTTCAATGCCGAGAACCTCGATAAGAGAGTAAAAAAGGCGTAAGGTTCACAATGGTGTAAAATTAAAATTGGATATACCGGGCTAGGATTCGAGTTACAGGAACAAGGGCCAATCCAACCACCCAAGAATGGAATCGTCGAGCGAAAATACTTGACAACCTCCTAGAAGCAGCTTTTCTAGCCACCAGACCTTTCTCCATCAATTAGGAATCTGATGCCGTCAATAAACACATTCCTTAAATTGTAGCCATTTGTTGAGTGTGTTTTTTTTTGTGTCTAATCCGCATATATATCACCACTGCCCTTGATTTTCTTGACTGTATATCTCTTAAATGTCAACATATACATGTGTGATTTAGTTTGCGAAGATTTTTCAATGCCGAGAACTTCGATCAGAGAGTAAAAAACGCGTAAGGTTCACAATGGTGTAAAATTAAAATGGGATGTACCGGGCTAGGATTCGAGTTACAGGAACAAGGGCCAAACCAACCACTCAAGAATGGAATCATCGAGCGAAAATACTTGACACCCTCCTAGAAGCAGCTTTTCTTGCCACCAGACCTTTCTCTATCAATTAGGAATCTGATGTCGTCACTAAACACATTCCTTAAATTGTAGCCATTTGTTGAGTGATTTTTTTTGTGTCTAATCCGCATATATATCACCATTGCCCTTGATTTTCTTGACTGTATATCTCTTAAATGTCAACATATACACGTGTGATTTAGTTTACGAAGATTTTTCAATGCCGAGAACCTCGATCAGAGAGTAAAAAAGGCGTAAGGTTCACAATGGTGTTAAATTAAAATGAGATATATCGGACTAGGATTCGAGTTACAGGAACAAAGGCCAAACCAACCACCCAAGAATGGAATCGTCGAGCAAAAATACTTGACACCCTCCTAAAAGCAGCTTTTCTTGCCACCAGACCTCTATCCATCAATTAGGAATCTGATGCCGTCACTAAACACCTTCCTTAAATTGTAGCCATTTGTTGAGTGTTTTTTTTTTGGTGTCTAATCCGCATATATATCACCATTGCCCTTGATTTTCTTGACTGTATATCTATTAAATGTCAACATATACACGGGTGATTAGTTTACGAAGATTTTTCAATGCCGAGAACCTCGATCTGAGAGTAAAAAAGGCATAAGGTTCACAATGGTGTTAAATTAAAATGAGATATATCGGGCTAGGATTCGAGTTACAGGAACAAGGGCCAAACCAACCACCCAAGAAAGGAATCGTCGTGCGAAAATACTTGACACCATCCTAGAAGCAGTTTTTCTTGCCACCAGACCTTTCTCCATCAATTACGAATCTGATGCCGTCACTAAACACATGCCTTAAATTGTAGCCATTTGTTGAGTGTTTTTTGTTTTGTGTCTAATCCGCATATATATCACCATTGCCCTTGATTATCTTGACTGTATATCACTTAACTGTCAACCTATACACGTGTGATTTAGTCTACGAAGATTTTTCAATGCCGAGAACCTCGATAAGAGAGTAAAAAAGGCGTAAGGTTCACAATGGTGTAAAATTAAAATTGGATATACCGGGCTAGGATTCGAGTTACAGGAACAAGGGCCAATCCAACCACCCAAGAATGGAATCGTCGAGCGAAAATACTTGACACCCTTCTAGAAGCAGCTTTTCTAGCCACCAGACCTTTCTCCATCAATTAGGAATCTGATGCCGTCAATAAACACATTCCTTAAATTGTAGCCATTTGTTGAGTGTGTTTTTTTTTTTGTGTCTAATCTGCATATATATCACCACTGCCCTTGATTTTCTTGACTATATATCTCTTAAATGTCAACATATACATGTGTGATTTAGTTTGCGAAGATTTTTAAATGCCGAGAACTTCGATTAGAGAGTAAAAAAGGCGTAAGGTTCACAATGGTGTAAAATTAAAATGGGATATACCAGGCTAGGATTCGAGTTACAGGAACAAGGGCCAAACCAACCACTCAAGAATGGAATCATCGAGCGAAAATACTTGACACGCTCCTAGAAGCAGCTTTTCTTGCCACCAGACCTTTCTCTATCAATTAGGAATCTGATGTCGTCACTAAACACATTCCTTAAATTGTAGCCATTTGTTGAGTGATTTTTTTTGTGTCTAATCTGCATATATATCACAATTGCCCTTGATTTTCTTGACTGTATATCTCTTAAATGTCAACATATACACATGTGATTTAGTTTACGAAGATTTTTCAATGTCGAGAACCTCGATCAGAGAGTAAAAAAGGCGTAAGGTTCACAATGGTGTTAAATTAAAATGAGATATATCGGACTAGGATTCGAGTTACAGGAACAAAGGCCAAACCAACCACCCAAGAATGGAATCGTCGAGCAAAAATACTTAACACCCTCCTAAAAGCAGCTTTTCTTGCCACCAGACCTTTTTCCATCAATTAGGAATCTGATGCCGTCACTAAACACATTCCTTAAATTGTAGCCATTTGTTGAGTGTTTTTTTTTTTGGTGTCTAATCCGCATATATATCACCATTGCCCTTGATTTTCTTGACTGTATATCTCTTAAATGTCAACATATACACGTGTGATTTAGTCTACGAAGATTTTTCATTACCGAGAACCTCGATAAGAGAGTAAAAAAGGCGTAAGGTTCACTGTGGTGTAAAATTAAAATGGGATATACCGGGCTAGGATTCGAGTTACAGGAACAAGGGCCAAACCAACCACCCAAGAATGGAATCGTCGAGCGAAAATACTTGACACCCTCCTAGAAGCAGCTTTTCTTGCCACCAGACCTTTCTCCATCAATTAGGAATCTGATACCGTCACTAAACACATTCCTTAAATTGTAGCCATTTGTTGAGTGTTTTTTTTGGTGTCTAATCCGCATATATATCACCATTGCCCTTGATTTTCTTGACTGTATATCTCTTAAATGTTAACATATACACGTGTGATTTAGTCTACGAAGATTTTTCAACACCGAGAACCTCGATAAGAGAGTAAAAAAGGCATAAGGTTCACAGTGGTGTAAAATTAAAATGGGATATATCGGGCTAGGATTCGAGTTACAGGAAGAAGGGCCAAACCAACCACCCAAGAATGGAATCGTCGAGCGAAAATACTTGACACCCGCCTAGAAGCAGCTTTTCTAGCCACCGGACCTTTCTCCATCAATTAGGAATCTGATGCCGTCAATAAACACATTCCTTAAATTGTAGCCATTTGTTGAGTGTGTTTTTTTTGGTGTCTAATC
>JARYGA010031502.1:0-28216 GCA_030545235.1 Helianthus tuberosus
ATACATATGCGGATTAGACACAAAAAAAAAAAACACTCAACAAATGGCTACAATTTAAGGAATGTGTTTAGTGACGGCATCAGATTCCTAATTGATGGAGAAAGGTCTGGTGGCAAGAAAAGCTGCTTCTAGGAGGTTGTCAAGTGTTTTCGCTCGACGATTCCCTTCTTAGGTGGTTGGTTTGGCCATTGTTCCTGTAACTCGAATCCTAGCCCGGTATATCCCATTTTAATTTTACACCATTGTGAACCTTACACCTTTTTTACTCTCTGATCGAGGTTCTCGGCATTGAAAATGTCTTGGTAAACTAAATCACACATGTATATGTTGACATTTAAGAGATATACAGTCAAGAAAATCAAGGGAAATGGTGATATATATGCGGATTAGACACAAAAAAAAACACTCAACAAATGGCTACAATTTAAGGAATGTGTTTAGTGACGGTATCAAATTCCTATTTGATGGAGAAAGGTCTGGTGGCAAGAAAAGCTGCTTCTAGGAGGTTGTCAAGTGTTTTCGCTCGACGATTCCATTCTTGGGTAGTTGGTTTGGCCCTTGTTCCTGTAACTCGAATCCTAGCCCGGTATATCCCATTTTAATTTTACACCATTGTGAACCTTACACCTTTTTTACTCTCTGATCGAGGTTCTCGGCATTGAAAATGTCTTGGTAAACTAAATCACACATGTATATGTTGACATTTAAGAGATATACAGTCAAGAAAATCAAGGGAAATGGTGATATACATGCGGATTAGACACAAAAAAAAACACTCAACAAATGGCTACAATTTAAGGAATGTGTTTAGTGACGGCATCAAATTCCTATTTGATGGAGAAAGGTCTGGTGGCAAGAAAAGCTGCTTCTAGGAGGTTGTCAAGTGTTTTCGTTCGACGATTCCATTCTTGGGTGGTTGGTTTGGCCCTTGTTCCTATAACTCGAATCCTAGCCCGGTATATCCCATTTTAATTTTACACCATTGTGAACCTTACACCTTTTTTACTCTCTGATAGAGGTTCTCGGCATTGAAAATGTCTTGGTAAACTAAATCACATCTGTATATGTTGACATTTAAGAGATATACAGTCAAGAAAATCAAGGGCAATGGTGATATATATGCGGATTAGACACAAAAAAAACACTCAACAAATGGCTACAATTTAAGGAATGTGTTTGGTGACGGAATCAGATTCCTAATTGATGGAGAAAGGTCTGGTGGCAAGAAAAGCTGCTTCTAGGAGGTTGTCAAGTGTTTTCGCTCGACGATTCCATTCTTGGGTGGTTGGTTTGGCCCTTGTTCCTGTAACTCGAATCCTAGCCCTGTATATCCCATTTTAATTTTACACCATTGTTAACCTTACACCTTTTTTACTCTCTGATCTAGGTTCTCGGCATTGAAAATGTCTTGGTAAACTAAATCACACCTGTATATGTTGACATTTCAGAGATATACAGTAAAAAAAATCAAGGGCAATGGTGATATATATGCGGATTAGACACAAAAAAAAACACTCAACAAATGGCTACAATTTAAGGAATGTGTTTAGTGACGGCATCAGATTCCTAATTGATGGAGAAAGGTTTGGTGGCAAGAAAAGCTACTTCTAGGAGGTTGTCAAGTGTTTTCGCTCGACGATTCCATTCTTGGGTGGTTGGTTTGGCCCTTGTTCCTGTAACTCGAATCCTAGCCCGGTATATCCCATTTTAATTTTACACCATTGTGAACCTTACACCTTTTTTACTCTCTGATCGAGGTTCTCGGCATTGAAAATGTCTTGGTAAACTAAATCACACCTGTATATGTTGACATTTAAGAGATATACAGTAAAGAAAATCAAGGGCAATGGTGATATATATGCGGATTAGACACAAAAAAAAAAAACACTCAACAAATGGCTACAATTTAAGGAATGTGTTTAGTGACGACATCAGATTCCTAATTGATGGAGAAAGGTCTGGTGGCAAGAAAAGCTGCTTCTAGGAGGTTGTCAAGTGTTTTCACTCGACGATTCCATTCTTGGGTGGTTGGTTTGCCCTTGTTCCTATAACTCGAATCCTAGCCCGGTATATCCCATTTTAATTTTACACCATTGCGAACCTTATACCTTTTTTACTCTCTGATCGAGGTTCTCAGGATTGAAAATGTCTTGGTAAACTAAATCACACCTGTATATGTTGACATTTAAGAGATATACAGTAAAGAAAATCAAGGGCAATGGTGATATATATGCGGATTAGACACAAAAAAAAACACTCAAGAAATGGCTACAATTTAAGGAATGTGTTTAGTGACGGCATCGGATTCCTAATTGATGGAGAAAAGTCTGGTGGCAAGAAAAGCTGCTTCTAGGAGGTTGTCAAGTGTTTTCGCTCGACGATTCCATTCTTGGGTGGTTGGTTTGGCCCTTGTTCCTGTAACTCGAATCCTAGCCCGGTATATCCCATTTATATTTTACACCATTGTGAACCTTACGCCTTTTTTACTCTCTGATCGAGGTTCTCGGCATTGAAAATGTCTTGGTAAACTAAATCACACGTGTATATGTTGACATTTACGAGATATACAGTTAAGAAAATCAAGGGCAATGGTGATATATATGCGGATTAGACACCAAAAAAAAACACTCAACAAATGACTACAAATTAAGGAATGTGTTTAGTGACGACATCAGATTTCTAATTGATGGAGAAAGGTCTGGTGGCAAGAAAAGCTGCTTCTAGGAGGTTGTCAAGTGTTTTCGCTTGACGATTCCATTCTTGGGTGGTTGGTTTGGCCCTTGTTCCTGTAGCTCGAATCCTTGCCCGGTATGTCCCATTTTAATTTTACACCATTGTGAACCTTACGCCTTTTTTACTCTCTGATCGAGGTTCTCGGCATTGAAAAATCTTCGTAAACTAAATCACATGTGTATATGTTGACATTTACGCGATATACAGTCAAGAAAATTAAGGGCAATGGTGATATATATGCGGATTAGACACAAAAAAAACACACTCAACAAGTGGCTACAAATTAAGGAATGTGTTTAGTGACGGCATCAGATTCCTAATTGATGGAGAAAGGTCTGGTTACAAGAAAAGCTGCTTCTAGTAGGTTGTCAAGTGTTTTCGCTCGACGATTCCATTCTTTGGTGGTTGGTTTGGCCCTTGTTCCTGTAACTCGAATCCTAGCCCGGTATATCCCATTTTAATTTTACACCATTGTGAACCTTACACCTTTTTTACTCTCTGATCGAGGTTCTTGGCATTGAAAATGTCTTCGTAAACTAAATCACACGTGTATTTGTTGACATTTAGTAGATATACACTCAAGAAAATCAAGGGCAATGGTGATATATATGCGGACTAGACACCAAAAAAAACACTCAACAAATGGCTACACTTTAAGGAATGTGTTTAGTGACGGCATCAGATTCCTAATTGATGGAGAAATGTCTGGTGGCAAGAAAAGCTGCTTATAGGAGGTTGTCAAGTGTTTTCGCTCGACGATTCCATTCTTGGGTGGTTGGTTTGGCCCTTGTTCCTTTAACTCGAATCCTAGCCCGGTATATCCCATTTCAATTTTACACCATTGTGAACCTTACACCTTTTTTACTCTCTGATCGAGGTTCTCGGCATTGAAAATGTCTTGGTAAACTAAATCACACCTGTATATGTTGACATTTAAGAGATATACAGTCAAGAAAATCAAGGGCAATGGAGATGTATATGCGGGTTAGACACCAAAAAAAAAACACTCTACAAATGGCTACAATTTAAGGAATGTGTTTAGTGACGACATCAGATTCCTAATTGATGGAGAAAGGTCTGGTGGCAAGAAAAGCTGCTTCTAGGAGGTTGTCAAGTGTTTTCGCTTGACGATTCCATTCTTGGGTGGATGGTTTGGCCCTTATTCCTGTAACTCGAATCCAAGCCCGGTATATCTCATTTTAATTTTACACCATTGTGAATCTTACGCCTTTTTTTCTCTCTGATCGAGGTTCTCGGCATTGAAAAATCTTCGTAAACTAAATCACACGTGTATTTGTTGACATTTAGTAGATATACACTCAAGAAAATCAAGGGCAATGGTGATATATATGCGGATTAGACACCAAAAAAAACACTCAACAAATGGCTACACTTTAAGGAATGTGTTTAGTGACGGCATCAGATTCCTAATTGATGGAGAAAGGTCTGGTGGCAAGAAAAGCTGCTTATAGGAGGTTGTCAAGTGTTTTCGCTCGACGATTCCATTCTTGGGTGGTTGGTTTGGCCATTGTTCCTGTAACTCGAATCCTAGCCCGGTATATCCCATTTTAATTTTACACCATTGTGAACCTTACACCTTTTTTACTCTCTGATCGAGGTTCTCGGCATTGAAAATGTCTTGGTAAACTAAATCACACCTGTATATGTTGATATTTAAGAGATATACAGTTAAGAAAATCAAGGGCAATGGTGATATATATGCGGATTAGACACAAAAAAAACACTCAACAAATGGCTACAATTTAAGGAATGTGTTTAGTGACGGCATCAGATTCCTAATTGATGGAGAAAGGTCTGGTGGCAAGAAAAGCTGCTTCTAGGAGGTTGTCAAGTGTTTTCGCTCGACGATTCCATTCTTGGGTGGTTGGTTTGGCCCTTGTTCCTGTAACTCGAATCCTAGCCCGGTATATCCCATTTTAATTTTACACCATTGTGAAACTTACAGCTTTTTTACTCTCTGATCGAGGTTCTCGACATTGAAAATGTATTGGTAAACTAAATCACACCTGTATATGTTGACATTTAAGAGATATACAGTCAAGAAAATCAAGGGCAATGGTGATATATATGTGGATTAGACACAAAAAAAAAACACTCAACAAATGGCTACAATTTAAGGAATGTGTTTAGTGACGGCATCAGATTCCTAATTGATGGAGAAAGGTCTGGTGGCAAGAAAAGCTGCTTCTAGGAGGTTGTCAATTGTTTTCGCTTGACGATTCCATTCTTGGGTGGATGGTTTGGCCCTTGTTCCTGTAACTCGAATCCAAGCCCGGTATATCCCATTTTAATTTTACACCATTGTGAACCGTACGCCTTTTTTTCTCTCTGATCGAGGTTCTCGGCATTGAAAAATCTTCGTAAACTAAATCACACGTGTATTTGTTGACATTTAGTAGATATACACTCAAGAAAATCAAGGGCAATGGTGATATATATGCGGACTAGACACCAAAAAAAACACTCAACAAATGGCTACACTTTAAGGAATGTGTTTAGTGACGGCATCAGATTCCTAATTGATGGAGAAATGTTTGGTGGCAAGAAAAGCTGCTTATAGGAGGTTGTCAAGTGTTTTCGCTCGACGATTCCATTCTTGGGTGGTTGGTTTGGCCGTTGTTCCTTTAACTCGAATCCTAGCCCGGTATATCCCATTTCAATTTTACACCATTGTGAACCTTACACCTTTTTTACTCTCTGATCGAGGTTCTCGGCATTGAAAATGTCTTGGTAAACTAAATCACACCTGTATATGTTGACATTTAAGAGATATACAGTCTAGAAAATCAAGGGCAATGGTGATATATATGCGGATTAGACACAAAAAAAAACTCTCAACAAATGGCTACAATTTAAGGAATGCGTTTAGTGACGGAATCAGATTCCTAATTGATGGAGAAAGGTCTGGTGGCAAGAAAAGCTGCTTCTAGGAGGTTGTCAAGTGTTTTCGCTCGACGATTCCATTCTTGGGTGGTTGGTTTGGCCCTTGTTCCTTTAACTCGAATCCTAGCCCGGTATATCCCATTTCAATTTTACACCATTGTGAACCTTACACCTTTTTTACTCTCTGATCGAGGTTCTCGACATTGAAAATGTCTTGGTAAACTAAATCACACCTGTATATGTTGACATTTAAGAGATATACAGTCAAGAAAATCAAGGGCAATGGAGATGTATATGCGGGTTAGACACCAAAAAAAAACACTCAACAAATGGCTACAATTTAAGGAATGTGTTTAGTGACGACATCAGATTCCTAATTGATGGAGAAAGGTCTGGTGGCAAGAAAAGCTGCTTCTAGGAGGTTGTCAAGTGTTTTCGCTTGACGATTCCATTCTTGGGTGGATTGTTTGGCCCTTGTTCCTGTAACTCGAATCCAAGCCCGGTATATCTCATTTTAATTTTACACCATTGTGAACCTTACGCCTTTTTTTCTCTCTGATCGAGGTTCTCGGCATTGAAAAATCTTCATAAACTAAATCACACGTGTATTTGTTGACATTTAGTAGATATACACTTAAGAAAATCAAGGGCAATGGTGATATATATGCGGATTAGACACCAAAAAAAACACTCAACAAATGGCTACACTTTAAGGAATGTGTTTAGTGACGGCATCAGATTCCTAATTGATGGAGAAAGGTCTGGTGGCAAGAAAAGCTGCTTATAGGAGGTTGTCAAGTGTTTTCGCTCGACGATTCCATTCTTGGGTGGTTGGTTTGGCCATTGTTCCTGTAACTCCAATCCTAGCCCGGTATATCCCATTTTAATTTTACACCATTGTGAACCTTACGCCTTTTTTTCTCTCTGATCGAGGTTCTCGGCATTGAAAAATCTTCGTAAACTAAATCACACGTGTATTTGTTGACATTTAGTAGATATACACTCAAGAAAATCAAGGGCAATGGTGATATATATGCGGACTAGACACCAAAAAAAACACTCAACAAATGGCTACACTTTAAGGAATGTGTTTAGTGACGGCATCAGATTCCTAATTGATGGAGAAAGGTCTGGTGGCAAGAAAAGCTGCTTATAGGAGGTTGTCAAGTGTTTTCGCTCGACGATTCCATTCTTGGGTGGTTGGTTTGGCCATTGTTCCTGTAACTCGAATCCTAGCACGGTATATCCCATTTTAATTTTACACCATTGTGAACCTTACACCTTTTTTACTCTCTGATCGAGGTTCTCGGCATTGAAAATGTCTTGGTAAACTAAATCACACCTGTATATGTTGATATTTAAGAGATATACAGTCAAGAAAATCAACGGCAATGGTGATATATATGCGGATTAGACACAAAAAAAACACTCAACAAATGGCTACAATTTAAGGAATGTGTTTAGTGACGGCATCAGATTCCTAATTGATGGAGAAAGGTCTGGTGGCAAGAAAAGCTGCTTCTAGGAGGTTGTCATGTGTTTTCGCTCGACGCTTCCATTCTTGGGTGGTTGGTTTGGCCCTTGTTCCTGTAACTCGAATCCTAGCCCGGTATATCCCATTTTAATTTTACACCATTGTGAAACTAACAACTTTTTTACTCTCTGATCGAGGTTCTCGACATTGAAAATGTCTTGGTAAACTAAATCACACCTGTATATGTTGACATTTAAGAGATATACAGTCAAGAAAATCAAGGGCAATGGGTGATATATATGTGGATTAGACACAAAAAAAAAAACACTCAACAAATGGCTACAATTTAAGGAATGTGTTTAGTGACGGCATCAGATTCCTAATTGATGGAGAAAGGTCTGGTGGCAAGAAAAGCTGCTTCTAGGAGGTTGTCAAGTGTTTTAGCTTGACGATTCCATTCTTGGGTGGATGGTTTGGCCCTTGTTCCTGTAACTCGAATCCAAGCCCGGTATATCCCCTTTTAATTTTACACCATTGTGAACCTTACGCCTTTTTTTCTCTCTGATCGAGGTTCTCGGCATTGAAAAATCTTCGTAAACTAAATCACACGTGTATTTGTTGACATTTAGTAGATATACACTCAAGAAAATCAAGGGCAATGGTGATATATATGCGGATTAGACAGCAAAAAAAACACTCAACAAATGGCTACACTTTAAGGAATGTGTTTAGTGACGGCATCAGATTCCTAATTGATGGAGAAAGGTCTAGTGGCAAGAAAAGCTGCTTATAGGAGGTTGTCAAGTGTTTTCGCTCGACGATTCCATTCTTGGGTGGTTGGTTTGGCCATTGTTCCTGTAACTCGAATCCTAGCCCGGTATATCCCATTTTAATTTTAAACCATTGTGAACCTTACACCTTTTTTACTCTCTGATCGAGGTTCTCGGCATTGAAAATGTCTTGGTAAACTAAATCACACCTGTATATGTTGTTATTTAAGAGATATACAGTCAAGAAAATCAAGGGCAATGGTGATATATATGCGGATTAGACACAAAAAAACACTCAACAAATGGCTACAATTTAAGGAATGTGTTTAGTGACGGCATCAGATTCCTAATTGATGGAGAAAGGTCTGGTGGCAAGAAAAGCTGCTTCTACGAGGTTGTCAAGTGTTTTCGCTCGACGATTCCATTCTTGGGTGGTTGGTTTGGCCCTTGTTCCTGTAACTCGAATCCTAGCCCGGTATATCCCATTTTAATTTTACACCATTGTGAAACTTACAGCTTTTTTACTCTCTGATCGAGGTTCTCGACATTGAAAATGTCTTGGTAAACTAAATCACACCTGTATATGTTGACATTTAAGAGATATACAGTCAAGAAAATCAAGGGCAATGGTGATATATATGTGGATTAGACACAAAAAAAAAACACTCAACAAATGGCTACAATTTAAGGAATGCGTTTAGTGACGAAATCAGATTCCTAATTGATGGAGAAAGGTCTGGTGGCAAGAAAAGCTGCTTCTAGGAGGTTGTCAAGTGTTTTCGCTCGCCTATTCCATTCTTGGCTAGTTGGTTTGGCCCTTATTCCTGTAACTCGAATCCTAGCCCGGTATATCCCATTTTAATTTTACACCATTGTGAACCTTACACCTTTTTTACTCTCTGATCGAGGTTCTCGGCATTGAAAATGTCTTGGTAAACTAAATCACACCTGTATATGCTGACATTTAAGAGATATACAGTTAAGAAAATCAAGGGCAATGGTGATATATATGCGGATTAGACACAAAAAAAAACACTCAACAAATGGCTAAAATTTAAGGAATGTGTTTAGTGACGGCATCAGATTCTTAAATTGATGGAGAAAGGTCTGGTGGCAAGAAAAGCTGCTTCTAGGAGGTTGTCAAGTGTTTTCGCTCGACGATTCCATTCTTGGGTGGTTGGTTTGGCCCATGTTCCTGTAACTCGAATCCTAGCTCGGTATATACCATTTTAATTTTACACCATTGTGAACCTTACACCTTTTTTACTCTCTGATCGTGGTTCTCGGCATTAAAAATGTCTTGGTAAACTAAATCACACCTGTATATGTTGACATTTAAGAGATATACAGTCAAGAAAATCAAGGGCAATGGTGATATATATGCGGATTAGACACAAAAAAAAAACACTCAACAAATGGCTACAATTTAAGGAATGCGTTTAGTGACGAAATCAGATTCCTAATTGATGGAGAAAGGTCTGGTGGCAAGAAAAGTCTGATGGAGAAAGGTCTGATGGAGAAAGGTCTGGTGACGAAATCAGATTCCTAATTGATGCGTTTAGGAGGTTGTCAAGTGATTTCGCTCGATGATTCCATTCTTGGGTGGTTGGTTTGGCCCATGTTCCTGTAACTCGAATCCTAGCTCGGTATATACCATTTTAATTTTACACCATTGTGAACCTTACACCTTTTTTACTCTCTGATTGAGGTTCTCGGCATTGAAAATGTCTTGGTAAACTAAATCACACCTGTATATGTTGACATTTAAGAGATATACAGTCAAGAAAATCAAGGGCAATGGTGATATATATGCGGATTAGACACAAAAAAAAACACTCAACAAATGGCTACAATTTAAGGAATGTGTTTAGTGACGGCATCAGATTCTTAAATTGATGGAGAAAGGTCTGGTGGCAAGAAAAGCTTCTTCAAGGAGATTGTCAAGTGTTTTCGCTCGACGATTCCATTCTTGGGTGGTTGGTTTGGCCCTTGTTCCTGTAACTCGAATCCTTGCCCGGTATATCCCATTTTAATTTTACACCATTGTGAACCTTATAGCTTTTTTACTCTCTGATCGAGGTTCTCGGCATTGAAAATGTCTTGGTAAATAAATCACACCTGTATTTGTTGACATTTAAGAGATATACAGTCAAGAAAATCAAGGGCAATGGTGATATATATGCGGATTAGACACAAAAAAAAAACACCCAACAAATGGCTACAATTTAAGGAATGTGTTTAGTGACGGCATCAGATTCCTAATTGATGGAGAAAGGTCTGGTGGCAAGAAAAGCTGTTTCTAGGAGGTTGTCAAGTGTTTTCGCTCGACGATTCCATTCTTGGGTGGTTGGTTTGGCCCTTGTTCCTGTAACTCGAATCCTAGCCCGGTATATCCCATTTTAATTTTACACCATTATGAACCTTACACCTTTCTTACTCTCTGATCGAGGTTCTCGGGTTTGAAAATGTCTTGGTAAACTAAATCACACCTGTATATGTTGACATTTAAGAGATATACAGTCAAGAAAATCAAGGGCAATGGTGATATATATGCGGATTATAGACAAAAAAAAACACTCAACAAATGGCTACAATTTAAGGAGTGTGTTTAGTGACGACATCAGATTCCTAATTGATGGAGAAAGGTCTGGTGGCAAGAAAAGCTGCTTCTAGAAGGTTGTTAAGTGTTTTCGCTCGACGATTCCATTCTTGGGTGGTTGGTTTAGCCCTTGTTCTTGTAACTCGAATCCTAGCCCGGTATATCCCATTTTAATTTTACACCATTGTGAACCTTACACCTTTTTTACTCTATGATCGAGGTTATCGGCATTGAAAATGTCTTGGTAAACTAAATCACACCTGTATATGTTGACATTTAAGAGATATACAGTCAAGAATATCAAAGGCAATGGTGACATATATGCAGATTAGACACAAAAAAAAAACAAAAAACACTCAACAAATGGCTACAATCTAAGGAATGTGTTTAGTGACGGCATCAGATTCCTAATTGATGGAGAAAGGTCTGGTGGCAAGAAAAGCTGCTTCTAGGAGGTTGTCAAGTGTTTTCGCTCGACGATTCCATTCTTGGGTGGTTGGTTTGCCCTTGTTCCTGTAACTAGAATCCTAGCAAGGTATATCCCATTTTAATTTTACACCATTATGAACCTTACACCTTTCGTACTCTCTGATCGAGATTC
Source organism: Helianthus tuberosus (assembly GCA_030545235.1). NCBI lineage: Eukaryota > Viridiplantae > Streptophyta > Magnoliopsida > Asterales > Asteraceae > Helianthus > Helianthus tuberosus. Next base: position 11,082 of record JARYGA010031502.1, read on the forward strand.
TCGGGTTTGAAAATGTCTTGGTAAACTAAATCACACCTGTATATGTTGACATTTAAGAGATATACAGTCAAGAAAATCAAGGGCAATGGTGATATATATGCGGATTATAGACAAAAAAAAACACTCAACAAATGGCTACAATTTAAGGTGTGTGTTTAGTGACGGCATCAGATTCCTAATTGATGGAGAAAGGTCTGGTGGCAAGAAAAGCTGCTTCTAGAAGGTTGTCAAGTGTTTTCGCTCGACGATTCCATTCTTGGGTGGTTGGTTTGGCCCTTGTTCCTGTAACTCGAATCCTAGCCCGGTATATCCCATTTTAATTTTACACCATTGTGAACCTTACACCTTTTTTACTCTATGATCGAGGTTCTCGGCATTGAAAATGTCTTGGTAAACTAAATCACACCTGTATATGTTGACATTTAAGAGATATACAGTCAAGAAATTCAAGGGCAATGGTGACATATATGCAGATTAGACACAAAAAAAAAACACACAACAAATGGCTACAATCTAAGGAATGTGTTTAGTGACGGCATCAGATTCCTAATTGATGGAGAAAGGTCTGGTGGCAAGAAAAGCTGCTTCTAGGAGGTTGTCAAGTGTTTTCGCTAGACGATTCCAATCTTGGGGGGTTGGTTTGGCCCTTGTTCCTGTAACTCGAATCCTAGCCCGGTATATCCCATTTTAATTTTACACCATTGTGAACCTTACACCTTTTTTACTCTATGATCGAGGTTCTCGGCATTGAAAATGTCTTGGTAAACTAAATCACACCTGTATATGTTGACATTTAAGAGATATACAGTCAAGAAAATCAAGGGCAATGGTGACATATATGCAGATTAGACACAAAAAAAAACACTCAACAAATGGCTACAATCTAAGGAATGTGTTTAGTGACGGCATCAGATTCCTAATTGATGGAGAAAGGTCTGGTGGCAAGAAAAGCTGCTTCTAGGAGGTTGTCAAGTGTTTTCGCTCGACGATTCCATTCTTGGGGGGTTGGTTTGGCCCTTGTTCCTGTAACTCGAATCCTAGCCCGGTATATCCCATTTTAATTTTACACCATTATGAACCTTACACCTTTTTTACTCTCCGATCGAGGTTCTCGGCATTGAAAATGTCTTGGTAAACTAAATCACACCTGTATATGTTGACATTTAAGATATATACAGTCTAGAAAATCAAGGGCAATGGTGATATATATGCGGATTAGACACAAAAAAAACACTCAACAAATGGATACAATTTAAGGAATGTGTTTAGTGACGACATCAGATTCCTAATTGATGGAGAAAGGTCTGGTGGCAAGAAAAGCTGCTTCTAGGAGGTTGTCAAGTGTTTTCGCTTGATGATACCATTCATGGGTGGTTGGTTTGGGCCTTGTTCCTGTAACTCGAATCATTGCCCGGTATATCCCATTTTAATTTTACCCCATTGTGAACCTTACGCCTTTTTTACTCTCTGATCGAGGTTCTCGGCATTGAAAAATCTTCGTAAACTAAATCACACGTGTATATGTTGACATTTAAGAGATATACAGTCAAGAAAATCAAGGGCAATGGTGACATATATGCAGATTAGACACAAAAAAAAAACACTCAACAAATGGCTACAATCTAAGGAATGTGTTTAGTGACGGCATCAGATTCCTAATTGATGGAGAAAGGTCTGGTGGCAAGAAAAGCTGCTTCTAGGAGGTTGTCAAGTGTTTTCGCTCGACGATTCCATTCTTGGGTGGTTGGTTTGGCCCTTGTTCCTGTAACTAGAATCCTAGCCCGGTATATCCCATTATAATTTTACACCATTATGAACCTTACACCTTTCGTACTCTCTGATCGAGATTCTCGGGTTTGAAAATGTCTTGGTAAACTAAATCACACCTGTATATGTTGACATTTAAGAGATATACAGTCAAGAAAATCAAGGGCAATGGTGACATATTTGCAGATTAGACACAAAAAAAAAACACTCAACAAATGGCTACAATCTAAGGAATGTGTTTAGTGACGGCATCAGATTCCTAATTGATGGAGAAAGGTCTGGTGGCAAGAAAAGCTGCTTCTAGGAGGTTGTCAAGTGTTTTCGTTCGACGATTCCATTCTTGGGGGGTTGGTTTGGCCCTTGTTCCTGTAACTCGAATCCTAGCCCGGTATATCCCATTTTAATTTTACACCATTGTGAACCTTACACCTTTTTTACTCTCCGATCTAGGTTCTCGGCATTGAAAATGTCTTGGTAAACTAAATCACACCTGTATATGTTGACATTTAAGAGATATACAGTCAAGAAAATCAAGGGCAATGGTGACATATATGCAGATTAGACACAAAAAAAAAAACACTCAACAAATGGCTACAATCTAAGGAATGTGTTTAGTGACGGCATCAGATTCCTAATTGATGGAGAAAGGTCTGGTGGCAAGAAAAGCTGCTTCTAGGAGGTTGTCAAGTGTTTTCGCTCGACGATTCCATTCTTGGGTGGTTGGTTTGGCCCTTGTTCCTGTAACTAGAATCCTAGCCCGGTATATCCCATTTTAATTTTACACCATTATGAACCTTACACCTTTCGTACTCTCTGATCGAGATTCTCGGGTTTGAAAATGTCTTGGTAAACTAAATCACACCTGTATATGTTGACATTTAAGAGATATACAGTCAAGAAAATCAATGGCAATGGTGATATATATGCGGATTATAGACAAAAAAAAACACTCAACAAATGGCTACAATTTAAGGAGTGTGTTTAGTGACGGCATCAGATTCCTAATTGATGGAGAAAGGTCTGGTGGCAAGAAAAGCTGCTTCTAGAAGGTTGTCAAGTGTTTTCGCTCGACGATTCCATTCTTGGGTGGTTGGTTTGGCCCTTGTTCCTGTAACTCGAATCCTAGCCCGGTATATCCCATTTTAATTTTACATCATTGTGAACCTTACACATTTTTTACTCTATGATCGAGGTTCTCAGCATTGAAAATGTCTTGGTAAACTAAATCACAACTGTATATGTTGACATTTAAGAGATATACAGTCAAGAAAATCAAAGGGCAATGGTGACATATATGCAGATTAGACACAAAAAAAAAAACACTCAACAAATGGCTACAATCTAAGGAATGTGTTTAGTGACGGCATCAGATTCCTAATTGATGGAGAAAGGTCTGGTGGCAAGAAAAGCTGCTTCTAGGAGGTTGTCAAGTGTTTTCGCTCGACGATTCCATTCTTGAGGGGTTGGTTTGGCCTTTGTTCCTGTAACTCGAATCCTAGCCCGGTATATCCCATTTTAATTTTACACCATTGTGAACCTTACACCTTTTTTACTCTATGATCGAGGTTCTCGGCATTGAAAATGTCTTGGTAAACTAAATCACACCTGTATATGTTGACATTTAAGAGATATACAGTCAAGAAAATCAAGGGCAATGGTGACATATATGCAGATTAGACACAAAAAAAAAAACACTCAACAAATGGCTACAATCTAAGGAATGTGTTTAGTGACGGCATCAGATTCCTAATTGATGGAGAAAGGTCTGGTGGCAAGAAAAGCTGCTTCTAGGAGGTTGTCAAGTGTTTTCGCTCGACGATTCCATTCTTGGGGGGTTGGTTTGGCCCTTGTTCCTGTAACTCGAATCCTAGCCCGGTATATCCCATTTTAATTTTACACCATTGTGAACCTTACACCTTTTTTACTCTCCGATCGAGGTTCTCGGCATTGAAAATGTCTTGGTAAACTAAATCACACCTGTATATGTTGACATTTAAGAGATATACAGTCTAGAAAATCAAGGGCAATGGTGATATATATGCGGATTAGACACAAAAAAAACACTCAACAAATGGATACAATTTAAGGAATGTGTTTAGTGACGACATCAGATTCCTAATTGATGGAGAAAGGTCTGGTGGCAAGAAAAGCTGCTTCTATGAGGTTATCAAGTGTTTTCGCTTGATGATACCATTCTTGGGTGATTGGTTTGGGCCTTGTTCCTGTAACTCGAATCATTGCCCGGTATATCCCATTTTAATTTTACACCATTGTGAACCTTACGCCTTTTTTACTCTCTGATCGAGGTTCTCGGCATTGAAAAATCTTCGTAAACTAAATCACACGTGTATATGTTGACATTTACGTGATATACAGTCATGAAAATTAAGGGCAATGGTGATATATATGCGGATTAGACACAAAAAAAACACACTCAACAAATGGCTACAATTTAAGGAATGTGTTTAGTGACGGCATCGGATTCCTAATTGATGGAGAAAGGTCTGGTTACAAGAAAAGCTGCTTCTAGGAGGTTGTCAAGTGTTTTCGCTCGACGATTCCATTCTTGGGTGGTTGGTTTGGCCCTTGTTCCTGTAACTCGAATCCTAGCCCGGTATATCTCATTTTAATTTTACACCATTGTGAACCTTACACCTTTTTTACTCTCTGATCGAGGTTCTCGGCATTGAAAATGTCTTGGTAAACTAAATCACACCTGTATATGTTGACATTTAAGAGATATACAGTCAAGAAAATCAAGGGCAATGGTGATATATATGGGGATTAGACACAAAAAATAAACTCTCAACAAATGGCTACAATTTAAGGAATGCGTTTAGTGACGGAATCAGATTCCTAATTGATGGAGAAAGGTCTGGTGGCAAGAAAGCTGCTTCAAGGAGGTTGTCAAGTGTTTTCGCTCGACGGTTCCATTCTTGGGTGGTTGGTTTGGCCCTTGTTCCTTTAACTCGAATCCTAGCCCGGTATATCCCATTTTAATTTTACACCATTGTGAACCTTACACCTTTTTTACTCTATGATCGAGGTTCTCGGCATTGAAAATGTCTTGGTAAACTAAGTCACACCTGTATATGTTGACATTTAAGAGATATACAGTCAAGAAAATCAAGGGCAATGGTGACATATATGCAGATTAGACAAAAAAAAACACTCAACAAATGGCTACAATCTAAGGAATGTGTTTAGTGACGGCATCAGATTCCTAATTGATGAAGAAAGGTCTGGTGGCAAGAAAAGCTGCTTCTAGGAGGTTGTCAAGTGTTTTCGCTCGACGATTCCATTCTTGGGGGTTGGTTTGGCCCTTGTTCCTGTAACTCTAATCCTAGCCCGGTATATCCCATTTTAATTTTACACCATTGTGAACCTTACACCTTTTTTACTCTCTGATAGAGGTTCTCGGCATTGAAAATGTCTTGGTAAACTAAATCACTCCTGTATATGTTGACATTTAAGAGATATACAGTCAAGAAAATCAAGGGCAATGGTGATATATATGCGGATTAGACACAAAAAAAAAACACTCAACAAATGGATACAATTTAAGGAATGTGTTTAGTGACAACATCAGATTCCTAAATGATGGAGAAAGGTCTGGTGGCAAGAAAAGCTGCTTCTAGGAGGTTGTCAAGTGTTTTCGCTTAACGATACCATTCTTGGGTGGTTGGTTTGGCCCTTGTTCCTGTAACTCGAATCCTTGCCCGGTATATCCCATTTTAATTTTACACCATTGTGAACCTTACGCCTTTTTTACTCTCTGATCGAGGTTCTCGGCATTGAAAAATCTTCGTAAACTAAATCACACGTCTATATGTTGACATTTACGCGATATACAGTAAAGAAAATTAAGGGCAATGGTGATATATATGCGGATTAGACACAAAAAAAACACACTCAACAAATGGCTACAATTTAAGGAATGTGTTTAGTGACGGCATCAGATTCCTAATTGATGGAGAAAGGTCTGGTTACAAGAAAAGCTGCTTCTAGGAGGTTGTCAAGTGTTTTCGCTCGACGATTCCATTCTTGGGTGGTTGGTTTGGCCCTTGTTCCTGTAACTCGAATCCTAGCCCGGTATATCCCATTTTAATTTTACACCATTGTGAACCTTACACCTTTTTTACTCTCTAATCGAGGTTCTCGGCATTGAAAATGTCTTGGTAAACTAAATCACACGTGTATATGTTGACATTTACTAGATATACACTCAAGAAAATCAAGGGCAATGGTGATATATATGCGGATTAGACACCAAAAAAAACACTCAACAAATGGCTACAATTTAAGGAATGTGTTTAGTGACGGCATCAGATTCCTAATTGATGGAGAAAGGTCTGGTGGCAAGAAAAGCTGCTTATAGGAGGTTGTCAAGTGTTTTCGCTCGACGATTCCATTCTTGGGTGGTTGGTTTGCCCCATGTTCCTGTAACTCGAATCCAGCCCGGTATATCCCATTTTAATTTTACACCATTGTGAACCTTACACCTTTTTTACTCTCTGATCGAGGTTCTCGGCATTGAAAATGTCTTGGTAAACTAAATCACACCTGTATATGTTGACATTTAAGAGATATACAGTCAAGAAAATCAAGGGCAATGGTGATATATATGCGGATTAGACACAAAAAAAAAAAAACACTCAACAAATGGCTACAATTTAAGGAATGCGTTTAGTGACGAAATCAGATTCCTAATTGATGGAGAAAGGTCTGGTGGCAAGAAAAGCTGCTTCTAGGAGGTTGTCAAGTGTTTTCGCTCGCCTATTCCATTCTTGGCTGGTTGGTTTGGCCCTTGTTCCTGTAACTCGAATCCTAGCCCGGTCTATCCCATTTTAATTTTACACCATTGTGAACCTTACACCTTTTTTACACTCTGATCGAGGTTCTCGGCATTGAAAATGTCTTGGTAAACTAAATCACACCTGTATATGTTGACATTTAAGAGATATACAGTCAAGAAAATCAAGGTCAATGGTGATATATATGCGAATTAGACACAAAAAAAAAACACTCAACAAATGGCTACAATTTAAGGAATGTGTTTAGTGACGGCATCAGATTCTTAAATTGATGGAGAAAGGTCTGGTGGCAAGAAAAGCTGCTTCTAGGAGGTTGTCCAGTGTTTTCGCTCGACGATTCCATTCTTGGGTGCTTGGTTTGGCCCATGTTCCTGTAACTCGAATCCTAGCTCGGTATATACCATTTTAATTTTACACCATTGTGAACCTTACACCTTTTTTACTCTCTGATCGAGGTTCTCGGCATTAAAAATGTCTTGGTAAACTAAATCACACCTGTATATGTTGACATTTAAGAGATATACAGTCAAGAAAATCAAGGGCAATGGTGATATATATGCGGATTAGACCCAAAAAAAAAACCCTCAACAAATGGCTACAATTTAAGGAATGTGTTTAGTGACGGCATCAGATTCCTAATTGATGGAGAAAGGTCTGGTGGCAAGAAAAGCTGCTTCTAGGAGGTTGTCAAGTGTTTTCGCTCGACGATTCTATTCTTGGGTGGTTGGTTTGGCCCTTGTTCCTGTAACTCGAATCCTAGCCCGGTATATCCCATTTTAATTTTACACCATTATGAACCTTACACCTTTCTTACTCTCTGATCGAGGTTCTCGGGTTTGAAAATGTCTTGGTAAACTAAATCACACCTGTATATGTTGACATTTAAGAGATATACAGTCAAGAAAATCAAGGGCAATGGTGATATATATGCGGATTATAGACAAAAAAAAACACTCAACAAATGGCTACAATTTAAGGAGTGTGTTTAGTGACGGCATCAGATTCCTAATTGATGGAGAAAGGTCTGGTGGCAAGAAAAGCTGCTTCTAGGAGGTTGTCAAGTGTTTTCGCTCGACGATTCCATTCTTGGGGGGTTGGTTTGGCCCTTGTTCCTGTAACTCGAATCTTAGCCCGGTATATCCCATTTTAATTTTACACCATTGTGAACCTTACACCTTTTTTACTCTCTGATCGAGGTTCTCGGCATTGAAAATGTCTTGGTAAACTAAATCACACCTGTATATGTTGACATTTAAGAGATATACAGTCAAGAAAATCAAGGGCAATGGTGATATATATGCGGATTAGACACAAAAAAAAAACACTCAACAAATGGCTACAATTTAAGAAATGTGTTTAGTGACGGCATCAGATTCTTAAATTGATGGAGAAAGGTCTGGTGGTAAGAAAAGCTGCTTCTACGAGGATGTCAAGTGTTTTCGCTCGACGATTCCATTCTTGGGTGGTTGGTTTGGCCCTTGTTCCTGTAACTCGAATCCTAGCCCGGTATATCCCATTTTAATTTTACACCATTGTGAACCTTACACCTTTTTTACTCTCTGATCGAGGTTCTCGGCATTAAATATGTCTTGGTAAACTAAATCACACCTGTATATGTTGATATTTAAGAGATACACAGTCAAGAAATTCAAGGGCAATGGTGATATATATGCGGATTAGACACAAAAAAAAACACCCAACAAATGGCTACAATTTAAGGAATGTGTTTAGTGACGGCATCAGATTCCTAATTGATGGAGAAAGGTCTGGTGGCAAGAAAAGCTGCTTCTAGGAGGTTGGCAAGTGTTTTCGCTCGACGATTCCATTCTTGGGTGGTTGGTTTGACCCTTGTTCCTGTAACTCGAATCCTAGCCCGGTATATCCCATTTTAATTTTACACCATTGTGAACCTTACACCTTTTTTACACTCTGATCGAGGTTCTCGGCATTGAAAATGTCTTGGTAAACTAAATCAAACTTGTATATGTTGACATTTAAAAGATATACAGTCAAGAAAATCAAGGGCAATGGTGATATATATGCGGATTAGACACAAAAATAAAAAACACTCAACAAATGACTACAATTTAAGGAATGTGTTTAGTGACGGCATCAGATTCCTAATTGATGGAGAAAGGTCTAGTGGCAAGAAAAGCTGCTTCTAGGAGGTTGTCAAGTGTTTTCGCTCGACGATTCCATTCTTGGGTGGTTGGTTTGGCCCTTGTTCCTGTAACTCTAATCCTAGCCCGGTATATCCCAATTTATTTTTACACCATTGTGAACCTTGCACCTTTTTTACTCTCTGATCGAGGTTCTCGGCATTGAAAATGTCTTGGTAAACTAAATCACACCTGTATATGTTGACATTTAAGAGATATACAGTCAAGAAAATCAAGGGCAATGGTGATATATATGCGGATTAGACACAAAAAAAAAAACACTCAACAAATGGCTACAATTTAAGGAATGTGTTTAGTGACGGCATCAGATTCCTAATTGATGGAGAAAGGTCTGGTGGCAAGAAAAGCTGCTTCTAGGAGGTTGTCAAGTGTTTTCGCTCGACGATTCCATTCTTGGGTGGTTGGTTTGGCCCTTGTTCCTGTAACTCAAATCATAGCCCGGTATATCTCATTTTAATTTTACACCATTGTGAACCTTGCACCTTTTTTACTCTCTGATCAAGGTTCTCGGCATTGAAAATGTCTTGGTAAACTAAATCACACCTGTATATCTTGACATTTAAGAGATATACAGTCAAGAAAATCAAGGGCAATGGTGATATATATGCGGATTAGACACAAAAAAAAAACACTCAACAAATGGCTACAATTTAAGGAATGTGTTTAGTGACGGCATCAGATTCCTAATTGATGGAGAAAGGTCTGGTGGCAAGAAAAGCTGCTTCTAGGAGGTTGTCAAGTGTTTTCGCTCGACGATTCCATTTTTGGGTGGTTGGTTTGGCCCTTGTCCCTGTAACTCGAATCCTAGCCCGGTATATCCCATTTTAATTTTACACCATTGTGAACCTTGCACCTTTTTTACTCTCTGATCGAGGTTCTCGGCATTGAAAGTGTCTTGGTAAACTAAATCACACCTGTATATGTTGACATTTAAGAGATACACAGTCAAGAAAATCAAGGGCAATGGTGATATATATGCGGATTAGACACACAAAAAAAAAACACTCAACAAATGGCTACAATTTAAGGAATGTGTTTAGTGACGACATCAGATTCCTAATTGATGGAGAAAGGTCTGGTGGCAAGAAAAGCTGCTTATAGGAGGTTGTCAAGTGTTTTCGCTCGACGATTCCATTCTTGGGTGGTTGGTTTGGCCCTTGTTCCTGTAACTCGAATCCTAGCCCGGTATATCCCATTTTAATTTTACACCATTGTGAACCTTACACCTTTTTTACTCTCTGATCGAGGTTCTCGGCATTGAAAATGTCTTGGTAAACTAAATCACACCTGTATATGTTGACATTTAAGAGATACACAGTCAAGAAAATCAAGGGCAATGGTGATATATATGCGGATTAGACACAAAAAAAACACTCAAAAATGGCTACAATTTAAGGAATGTGTTTAGTGACGGCATCAGATTCCTAATTGATGGAGAAAGGTCTGGTGGCAAGAAAAGTTGCTTCTAGAAGGTTGTCAAGTGTTTTCGCTCGACGATTCCATTCTTGGGTGGTTAGTTTGGCCATTGTTCCTGTAACTCGAATCCTAGCCCGGTATATCCCATTTTAATTTTACACCATTGTGAACCTTACACCTTTTTTACTCTCTGATCGAGGTTCTTGGCATTGAAAATGTATTGGTAAACTAAATCACACCTGTATATGTTGACATTTAAGAGATATACAGTTAAGAAAATCAAGGGCAATAGTGATATATATGCGGATTAGACAAAAAAAACACTCAACAAATGGCTACAATTTAAGGATTGTGTTTAGTGACGGCATCAGATTCCTAATTGATGGAGAGAGGTCAGGTGGCAAGAAAAGCTGCTTCGAGGAGGTTGTCAAGTGTTTTCGCTCGACGATTCCATTCTTGGGTGGTTGGTTTGGCCCTTGTTCCTGTAACTCGAATCCTAGCCCGGTATATCCCATTTTAATTTTACACCATTGTGAACCTTACACCTTTTTTACTCTCTGATCGAGGTTCTCGGCATTGAAAATGTCTTGGTTAACTAAATAACACCTGTATATGTTGACATTTAAGAGATATAAAGTCAAGAAAATCAAGGGCAATGGTGATATATATGCGGATTAGACACAAAAAAAAAACACACAACAAATAGCTACAATTTAAGGAATGTGTTTAGTGACGGCATCAGATTCCTAATTGATGGAGAAAGGTCTGGTGGCAAGAAAAGCTGCTTATAGGAGGTTGTCAAGTGTTTTCGCTCGACAATTCCATTCTTGGGTGGTTGGTTTGGCCCTTGTTCCTGTAAGTCGAATCCTAGCCCGGTATATCCCATTTTAATTTTACTCCATTGTGAACCTTACACCTTTTTTACTCTCTGATCGAGGTTATCGGCATTGAAAATGTCTTGGTTAACTAAATCACACCTGTATATGTTGACATTTAAGAGATATAAAGTCAAGAAAATCAAGGGCAATGGTGATATATATGCGGATTAAACACAAAAAAAAACACTCAACAAATGGCTACAATTTAAGGAATGTGTTTAGTGACAGCATCAGATTCCTAATTGATGGAGAAAGGTCTGGTGGCAAGAAAAGCTGCTTCTAGGAGGTTGTCAAGTGTTTTCGCTCGACGATTCCATTCTTGGGTGGTTGGTTTTGCCCTTGTTCTTGTAACTCGAATCCTAGCCCGGTATATCCCATTTTAATTTTACACCATTGTGAACCTTACACCTTTTTTACTCTCTGATCGAGGTTCTCGGCATTGAAAATGTCTTGGTTAACTAAATAACACCTGTATATGTTGACATTTAAGAGATATAAAGTCAAGAAAATCAAGGGCAATGGTGACATATATGCGGATTAGACACAAAAAAAAAACACTCAACAAATGGCTACAATTTAAGGAATGTGTTTAGTGACGGCATCAGATTCCTAATTGATGGAGAAAGGTCTGGTGGCAAGAAAAGCTGCTTCTTGGAGGTTGTCAAGTGTTTTCGCTCGACGATTCCATTCTTGGGTGGTTGGTTTGGCCCTTGTTCCGGTAACTCGAATCCTTGCCTGGTATATCCCATTTTAATTTTACACCATTGTGAACCTTACACCTTTTTTACTCTCTGATCGAGGTTCTCGGCATTGAAAATGTCTTGGTAAACTAAATCACACCTGTATATGTTGATATTTAAGAGATATACAGTCAAGAAAATCAAGGGCAATGGTGATATATATGCGGATTAGACACACAAAAAAAAAAACACTCAAAAATGGCTACAATTTAAGGAATGTGTTTAGTGACAGCATCACATTCCTAATTGATGGAGAAAGGTCTGGTGGCAAGAAAAGCTGCTTCTAGGAGGTTGTCAAGTGTTTTCGCTCGACGATTCCATTCTTGGGTGGTTGGTTTTGCCCTTGTTCCTGTAACTCGAATCCTAGCCCGGTATATCCTATTTTAATTTTACTCCATTGTGAACCTTACACCTTTTTTACTCTCTGATCGAGGTTCTCGGCATTGAAAATGTCTTGGTTAACTAAATCACACCTGTATATGTTGACATTTAAGAGATATAAAGTCAAGAAAATCAAGGGCAATGGTGACATATATGCGGATTAGACACAAAAAAAAAACACTCAACAAATGGCTACAATTTAAGGAATGTGTTTAGTGACGGCATCAGATTCCTAATTGATGGAGAAAGGTCTGGTGGCAAGAAAAGCTGCTTCTTGGAGGTTTTCAAGTGTTTTCGCTCGACGATTCCATTCTTGGGTGGTTGGTTTGGCCCTTGTTCCGGTAACTCGAATCCTTGCCTGGTATATCCCATTTTAATTTTACACCATTGTGAACCTTACACCTTTTTTACTCTCTGATCGAGGTTCTCGGCATTGAAAATGTTTGGTAAACTAAATCACACCTGTATATGTTGACATTTAAGAGATATACAGTCAAGAAAATCAAGGGCAATGGTGATATATATGCGGATTAGACACACAAAAAAAAACAATCAAAAATGGCTACAATTTAAGGAATGTGTTTAGTGACGGGCATTAGATTCCTAATTGATGGAGAAAGGTCTGGTGGCAAGAAAAGCTGCTTCAAGGAGGTTGTCAAGTGTTTTCGCTCGACGATTCCATTCTTGGGTGGTTGGTTTGGCCCTTGTTCCTGTAACTCGAATCCTAACCCGGTATATCCCATTTTAATTTTACACCATTGTGAACCTAACATCTTTTTTACTCTCTGATCGAGGTTCTCGGCATTGAAAATGTCTTGGTAAACTAAATCACACCTGTATATGTTGACATTTAAGAGATACACAGTCAAGAAAATCATGGGCAATGGTGATATATATGCGGATTAGACACACAAAAAAAACACTCAAAAATGGCTACAATTTAAGGAATGTGTTTAGTGACGGCATCAGATTCCTAATTGATGGAGAAAGGTCTGGTGGCAAGAAAAGCTGCTTCTAGGAGGTTGTCAGGTGTTTTCGCTCGACGATTCCATTCTTGGGTGGTTGGTTTGGCCCTTGTTCCTGTAACTCGAATCCTATCCCGGTATATCCCATTTTAATTTTACACTATTGTGAACCTTATACCTTTTTTACTCTCTGATCGAGGTTCTCGGCGTTGAAAGTGTCTTGGTAAACTAAATCACACCTGTATATGTTGACATTTAAGAGATATACAGTCAAGATAATCAAGGGCAATGGTGATATATATGCGGATTAGACACAAAAAAAAAACACACAACAAATGGCTACAATTTAAGGAATGTGTTTAGTGACGGCATCAGATTCCTAATTGATGGAGAAAGGTCTGGTGGCAAGAAAAGCTGCTTCTAGGAGGTTGTCAATTGTTTTCGCTCGACGATTCCATTCTTGGGTGGTTGGTTTGGCCCTTGTTACTGTAACTCGAATCCTTGCCGGGTATATCCCATTTTAATTTTACACCATTGTGAACCTTACACCTTTTTTACTCTCTGATCGAGGTTCTCGGCATTGAAAATGTCTTGGTAAACTAAATCACACCTGTATATGTTGACATTTAAGAGATATACAGTCAAGAAAATTAAGGGCAATGGTGATATATATGCGGATTAGACACACAAAAAAAAACATTCAAAAATGGCTACAATTTAAGGAATGTGTTTAGTGACGGCATAAGATTCCTAATTGATGGAGAAAGGTCTGGTGGCAAGAAAAGCTGCTTCTAGGAGGTTGTCAGGTGTTTTCGCTCGACGATTCCATTCTTGGGTGGTTGGTTTGGCCCTTGTTCCTGTAACTCGAATCCTAGCCCGGTATATCCCATTTTAATTTTACACTATTGTGAACCTTATACCTTTTTTACTCTCTGATCGAGGTTCTCGGCGTTGAAAGTGTCTTGGTAAACTAAATCACACCTGTATATGTTGACATTTAAGAGATATACAGTCAAGATAATCAAGGGCAATGGTGATATATATGCGGATTAGACACAAAAAAAAAACACTCAGCAAATGGCTACAATTTAAGGAATGTGTTTAGTGACGGCATAAGATTCCTAATTGATGGAGAAAGGTCTGGTGGCAAGAAAAGCTGCTTATAGGAGGTTGTCAAGTGTTTTCGCTCGACGATTCCATTCTTGGGTGGTTGGTTTGGCCCTTGTTCCAGTAACTCGAATCCTAGCCCGGTATATCCCATTTTAATTTTACCCCATTGTGAACCTTACACCTTTTTACTCTCTGATCGAGGTTCTCGGCATTGAAAATGTCTTGGTAAACTAAATCACACCTGTATATGTTGACATTTAAGAGATTTACAGTCAAGAAAATCAAGGGCAATGGTGATATATATGCGGATTAGACACAAAAAAAAACACTCAACAAATGGCTACAATTTAAGGAATGTGTTTAGTGACGGCATCAGATTCCTAATTGATGGAGAAAGGTCTGGTGGCAAGAAAAGCTGCTTCTAGGAGGTTGTCAATTGTTTTCGCTCGACGATTCCATTCTTGGGTGGTTGGTTTGGCCCTTGTTACTGTAACTCGAATCCTTGCTGGGTATATCCCATTTTAATTTTACAACATTGTGAACCTTACACCTTTTTTACTCTCTGATCGAGGTTCTCGGCATTGAAAATGTCTTGCTAAACTAAATCACACCTGTATATGTTGACATTTAAGAGATATACAGTCAAGAAAATCAAGGGCAATGGTGATATATATGCGGATTAGACACACAAAAAAAAAACATTCAAAAATGGCTACAATTTAAGAAATGTGTTTAGTGACGGCATCAGATTCCTAATTGATGGAGAAAGGTCTGGTGGCAAGAAAAGCTGCTTCTAGGAGGTTGTCAGGTGTTTTCGCTCGACGATTCCATTCTTGGGTGGTTGGTTTGGCCCTTGTTCCTGTAACTCGAATCCTAGCCCGGTATATCCCATTTTAATTTTACACTATTGTGAACCTTATACCTTTTTTACTCTCTGATCGAGGTTCTCGGCGTTGAAAGTGTCTTGGTAAACTAAATCACACCTGTATATGTTGACATTTAAGAGATATACAGTCAAGATAATCAAGGGCAATGGTGATATATATGCGGATTAGACACAAAAAAAAAACACTCAGCAAATGGCTACAATTTAAGGAATGTGTTTAGTGACGGCATAAGATTCCTAATTGATGGAGAAAGGTCTGGTGGCAAGAAAAGCTGCTTATAGGAGGTTGTCAAGTGTTTTCGCTCGACGATTCCATTCTTGGGTGGTTGGTTTGGCCCTTGTTCCAGTAACTCGAATCCTAGCCCGGTATATCCCATTTTAATTTTACCCCATTGTGAACCTTACACCTTTTTACTCTCTGATCGAGGTTCTCGGCATTGAAAATGTCTTGGTAAACTAAATCACACCTGTATATGTTGACATTTAAGAGATTTACAGTCAAGAAAATCAAGGGCAATGGTGATATATATGCGGATTAGACACAAAAAAAAAACACTCAACAAATGGCTACAATTTAAGGAATGTGTTTAGTGACGGCATCAGATTCCTAATTGATGGAGAAAGGTCTGGTGGCAAGAAAAGCTGCTTCTAGGAGGTTGTCAATTGTTTTCGCTCGACGATTCCATTCTTGGGTGGTTGGTTTGGCCCTTGTTACTGTAACTCGAATCCTTGCCGGGTATATCCCATTTTAATTTTACACCATTGTGAACCTTACACCTTTTTTACTCTCTGATCGAGGTTCTCGGCATTGAAAATGTCTTGGTAAACTAAATCACACCTGTATATGTTGACATTTAAGAGATATACAGTCAAGAAAATTAAGGGCAATGGTGATATATATGCGGATTAGACACACAAAAAAAAACATTCAAAAATGGCTACAATTTAAGGAATGTGTTTAGTGACGGCATAAGATTCCTAATTGATGGAGAAAGGTCTGGTGGCAAGAAAAGCTGCTTCTAGGAGGTTGTCAGGTGTTTTCGCTCGACGATTCCATTCTTGGGTGGTTGGTTTGGCCCTTGTTCCTGTAACTCGAATCCTAGCCCGGTATATCCCATTTTAATTTTACACTATTGTGAACCTTATACCTTTTTTACTCTCTGATCGAGGTTCTCGGCGTTGAAAGTGTCTTGGTAAACTAAATCACACCTGTATATGTTGACATTTAAGAGATATACAGTCAAGATAATCAAGGGCAATGGTGATATATATGCGGATTAGACACAAAAAAAAAACACTCAGCAAATGGCTACAATTTAAGGAATGTGTTTAGTGACGGCATAAGATTCCTAATTGATGGAGAAAGGTCTGGTGGCAAGAAAAGCTGCTTATAGGAGGTTGTCAAGTGTTTTCGCTCGACGATTCCATTCTTGGGTGGTTGGTTTGGCCCTTGTTCCAGTAACTCGAATCCTAGCCCGGTATATCCCATTTTAATTTTACCCCATTGTGAACCTTACACCTTTTTACTCTCTGATCGAGGTTCTCGGCATTGAAAATGTCTTGGTAAACTAAATCACACCTGTATATGTTGACATTTAAGAGATTTACAGTCAAGAAAATCAAGGGCAATGGTGATATATATGCGGATTAGACACAAAAAAAAACACTCAACAAATGGCTACAATTTAAGGAATGTGTTTAGTGACGGCATCAGATTCCTAATTGATGGAGAAAGGTCTGGTGGCAAGAAAAGCTGCTTCTAGGAGGTTGTCAATTGTTTTCGCTCGACGATTCCATTCTTGGGTGGTTGGTTTGGCCCTTGTTACTGTAACTCGAATCCTTGCTGGGTATATCCCATTTTAATTTTACAACATTGTGAACCTTACACCTTTTTTACTCTCTGATCGAGGTTCTCGGCATTGAAAATGTCTTGCTAAACTAAATCACACCTGTATATGTTGACATTTAAGAGATACAGTCAAGAAAATCAAGGGCAAT